>JAVXUO010002318.1:0-113070 GCA_033065855.1 Escallonia rubra
GCCGCCTTTACAATGACGGTTACTCCAACTCGTATTTATATAGATTTGGGGCTCCTCTCCTAATTTGCGCCCTGCTACTCCCACTACCTCTATTCGGCGGATCTCTAACAAGTCAGTTATTCTTGCTTTTTTGTTGCTCTGCACCTCTCTAGATCCCTTTCGTAGCTCTAAATATCGTAGTTTCCGTTTAGAATATGTCTTCATCAACTTCAAGTAGTTCTTCATCACCTTCGAGTAGTTCAACAGAAATAAAGAGTGGTTCAGAAAGTAGATCTTCACAAGTAGGTACTTCAACTCATAGAAGTCAAGTAGGAACTTCTACTCCCCAAGCCAGCACTTCGTTTCCTCGTATAGATGCTCTCGGCGGAAATCAAGGATGAAGCCGAGGAGAAATTTAACGAAGACACTTGGTTCTCTGCAGACGAGAAGAGGAACAAGATGACGACATGAAGCATAGTCGAGCTTTTGGAAGAAATACCTTTGCCTCCTCCCTTCTCTGCTCGGGTTCCAGCACTCCAAGAGCCTGCCAACTATGGTACGGACTTGGAAACAAGTGTCTACGAAGGTCAGATTAGATCTGGTTAGAGTTCCCATGCACCCCTTTGCTATCGCCTTTTTCAACCACTATAAAATGGTGTCAGGTCAGCTTGTGCCCAACGGGTCGAGAAAACTCGTTGGTTTGATCTACCTTGTGCAAACTTCAGGGTACCCAGTGACGGTCCACGACTTTATGAGGTTATACCTTGAAGTATGCTTTATAAAGAACGTGGCCAAAAGTGTCGGCTGGTATTATATTCACAATCGGATCTGAATTATAAAAGGGGGTCCTAAATCCAACAAAGGTTGGCACTCCCGATACTTCTTCATTCAGCGGCCAAGCGGCAAATGGGAGTTCCCAAGAAAGTGGAATGGGTATTGTAAAGATTATGAAAAGAAAGGTTATTTGGCTCCCAATGCTACCACGAAAAAACTGATTGATCATATAAAGAGGAGGGGTGTTCTCAATATTGATGAGCCCCTTTCAGATCAAAAGATGCGGCATGCGGGACTCATTCCTTCCGCCCCACTTTGCCTGTTCCTCCAACTCCTGTTGTAGAGTCGCAAATTGTCTTGGGGCCTAAGACTCAAGGGATGGCGATAGGAACGTCGCTTTCTAGAACTCCAAGTCTAGGTAGAGTCTACAGCCATGTTTATGTATTCGTTGCCGTTATAATTGTAAACATTTTATCTGACCTTGTTCCTCTTTTCTTTTCTTTTTTAGAAATGGCTGGCAAAGGTGAAGGCGCAAAAGGTGATTTTTTCGGCCTGCTCCAAAAGGCTTTTAAAGGTAAGAGGAAAGAAGGTACAGGGGAAGGTTCTTCCCCTCTTCTGAAAAGGGCCCGTGCTCCAACTCCTCCAGTGGCTCCGCTTGTGGTCGAGGACGTTCCTATTGGCAAGGATCCAATTTTTTGTCCCCATGGACCATCAAGAGAGGCGACTTGGGGATGCCAAGCTCGCATGTTTCTGCTCAGCACTTGGCTCGCGAGGTGCTGCCATGCGATAAACTGATCTTGAAAAACCAGCCGCATGAGGCCTTCGCTATGGCGCACGTCTAGGCTGCTTATAACGTAATTTGAATTACTTCATTCTTTTTGAGCTTTCAATTAAATTCATCCCGTTCTTCTAACATTTAATCGTCTTCATCTCTCCTCTTTTTCAGGCATACTGCTATAGTAGCCAGATGCAGGACAGATTCGTAATGGCGATGGATGTGGCCCGCAGTGCTGAGACTGAGAAGAGAGCAGCCGAAGGCAAGGCTAACAAGCTTGACAAGGAAGTCAAAGACCTCAAGACAGAGAATGCTGATATGCTTACCAATCTCGGTCGCTTGGAAAAAAAATGTGAGAAGCTAAGGCATGATAAAGCCGAGATTGGGAACAAGGCCATCCAGGCATTCCTTGATGGTACCGCTGGTGATGAATGGCTACGCGATGAAATCACTACAATACGATATAAACATAGGGATGAGTATTCAACTCAATCCCTTAAATAATAGGCATTTGGGAAGCGGACAGAAAATGGGCTTTCCATCTTTAAAGAGGGCTTTCAGAAAGCCAAGGATCTAACGGTGGCCAAGTATCTGAGTCTTTTTTTGGAGGACGTTTTGGTTCCCAGCTTTGAATCACCATCGGGGGAAACTGCTGCGCCTACTGAAGCTGGAGATGCTATTTCTCCCGGGGAGAAAAGTGTTCGATCCGGGAATGCTCCTGCGTCTTAGGACAATTTATGATTATTCCCCTGACGTTTTGTAATTCCCATTTGATGTGCCCTCAGTACTATTATTGCCTCAGAGGTTTGCAAACGGATACATTTTTGTTTACCCCTTGAGGGGTTTGGTTTTTCCAATCGTGTTTTGAATCTTTCACCTTTTGCTTTGTTTTTACTTTGACGCGAACCCTTTTCGTCAGCTAACGGCTGGCAAAGAAGCCTCGCACTCACGCTCGGTCATGTTTCGAATTAACAAAACAGGGTGGGGCGACGATCTCCCACATGGTTTTGCCGTTTCTCAGGCTAGAACTAAAGCTAGACCGTGTTAGGTAAGACTTGTGTCTTACCCTATCATATTGGGTGATATTTTGTTTTTACTTTGATGCGAACCCTTTTCGTCAGCTAAGGGCTGGCAAAGAAACCTCTCACTCACGCTTGGCCATGTTTCGAATTAACAAAACAGGGTGGGGCGACGATCTCCCTCATGGTTTTTCCGTTTTGCGGGCTAGAACTAAAGCTAGACCGTGTTAGGTAAGACTTGTGTCTTACCCTATCACATTGGGTGATACTTTGCTTGAGCAACATTCGTGGTTTCACTTGATCGAGCAGTCTGTTCGGGCAGTCTACTCGGGTATTGAATGTACGTCGTTCTTGGGAACATGAATATCGTCAACTGAGTTAACCAATGATCGTTATGCTAATGTAAGCAATATCTCTTTCAAACAATAATGAAGTTGTTAATATTGGGTAGACGAAACGATATACTTCAAACTGTAGCTGATTTTTATTACAACGGAAATACTTCATCTCTACTCTCCAACTACGTTCTATGCCACTTTCCCCCTAAAAAATAAAAGAAAACGTTTGGTGAGAGACACAAGATTTTACTGGTAGTATTGCCTCAAGTTGTCAGCATTCCATGTTCGCGGGATCGCTTCTCCTGAAAGTGTTTCCAGTGAATAAGCGCCTGGTTTAAGCACCTTCGATATCTTGTAAGGTCCTTCCCAGTTTGGCGACAACTTCCCCACATCTGCCTTAAGGTTTGAAACTTCCAATTTTCTGAGGACTAGATCGCCGACTCTAAATATCCTCATTCGGACCTTTCGATTGTAGAATCTTGCAACTCGTTGTTTTGTTGAAATCATTCGATCTAAGGCTTGGGCTCACATATCATCTAACATATCCAGATTCCCTCTGAGATTCTCTTCGTTTTCTGCCTCCAAAAATTGCAACACTCGAACTGTGGGGAGACCCACTTCTACGGGTAGCAGCGCCTCTGTCCCGAAACACAGAAGAAATGGTGTCTTGCCTGTCACAGAATAGGGTGTTGTACGGTATGCCCAAAGTACCTTAGGAAGGTCATCAACCCATGCCCCCTTCGCATCGTCCAGCTTTCTTTTCAACCCTTGAAGGATTGAGCGATTCATGTTCTCCGTCTGTCCATTGGATTGGGGATGAGCGACCGACATAAAATGGAGATCAATAGAGAGACCTTCACAAAAGCTTCGAAAGTTTGAATTATCGAATTGCTTCCCATTATCAGTGATCAGGACCTTTGGAACTCCAAAGCGGCAGACAACGTTCTCCCAGAAGAAGTCGTCGCATTTCGATGCCGTTATGGTGGCCAATGGTTCGGCCTCAGTCCATTTTGTGAAATAGTCGATGGTGACTATCACAAACCGCCTTTGCCCGGTAGCCATCGGGAAGGGCCCCAAAATATACATTCCCCACATTGTAAAAGGAATTAGTGAAGTCAAGATACTAAGGGGTACCGCCGGCGTTTGCGTGAGCGGGGCAAATTTTTGACAACGGTCACATCTTTTTGTGAACTTGATCGTATCTCTCTGCATCCCTGACCAAAAATAACCTTGTCGCAAGATTTTGTGCGCCAGGTTTCTTCCACCCAAGTGTTGTCCGCAAATCCCTTCATGGACCTCCTGTAACGCATAGTTTGCCTCTCTAGGGCTCAGGCACTTTAGGTATGGCAGGCTAAAAGACTTCTTATATAGCATCCCATCTACAAGGGCAAACCGAGCAGCTTTAGCACTTAAATTGCGTGCTTCGCTTCTCTCTAACGGTAACATTCCCGAGACGAGGTACTGAATAATTGGGTCCATCCAGCAAGGTTCATGTTCCACTACATCCACCTCCTTTGAGAGCTGGATACTTCTTTCTTGGAGGAACTCAATGTATACTGCCCGGTTTAACTCCGAAATGTCCTCAGAAGTCAATCTTGACAGTGAGTCTGCTTGAGCATTTTGGTCTCGCGATATGTGGCAGATGGCGAAATTTTTGAACTTAGCAGCTTCCGTTTTCACGGCTTGGAGATACTGGGCCATTCTATCATCTTTTGCTCCATATTCTCCCAAGATATGATTCACAACTAATTGAGAATCGCTATGGACGGAAAGAGAGTCAACTTTGAGAGAGTGTGCCAACCTTATTCCTGCTAGGAGTGCTTCGTACTCAGCTTCATTGTTTGATGCCTGGAAATTGAAGTGGAGGGCGTACTCAATCACAAACTTTTCAGGGCTGATAAGTATAAGCCCGGCTCCGCTACTTCCTACCTTGGAAGAGCCGTCAACATAAAGGAGCCAAGGATCCGAAACTTTTGAAAGAATCAACTACGGGGAGTTCTCCGGTATTGTGCACTCAACAACAAAATCTGATAAGGCTTGAGCCTTAATTGTTGTACGGGGTTGATATCTAATATCAAACTCGCCCAGTTCCACCGACCAGTTTACCAATCTCCCCGACGCATCAGGATTTTGGAGAACTTTACCCAATGGTTGATCAGTCAACACAACGATGGTGTGCGACTGGAAATATGGTCTCAATTTCCTCGCCGATGTGACAAGGGCAAGGGTCACCTTGTCTATTCGAGGGTACCTCATTTCCACGTCCTGTAAGACCTTGCTCGTGTAATAAACTGGTCTTTGCTTGCCTTCTTCCTCTCGGATTAAAACCATGATTACCGCTACTTCACTAACCGATAGGTATAAGAACAAGTCTTTACCAGTAACAGGTTTTGTAAGGAGCGGCGGGGACGACAACTATTGCTTCAATTCTTCAAACGACCTCTGGCATTCTTCAGTCCACTCGAAATCTTTCGCCTTCCTGATAGCCTTAAAAAAGGGGAGGCATTTTTCGGCTGACTTGGACATGAACCTTCCCAAAGCCGCCACTCTTCATGTAAGCTCCTGAACCTACTTGATTGTCTTAGGCAACTTCATGGCATGAATAGCGCTTATCTTTTCTGGGTTTGCTTCGATACCTCGTTGAGATACCACGAATCCTAAGAACTTCCCTGATGCTACGCCAAACGCACACTTGAGCGGGTTTAGTTTCATGTTATAAGCTCTCAGGATGTCGAAGGTTTCCTTGAGGTCTTTCACATGAGCCTCAGCTTCCACACTCTTGACTAGCATGTCATCCACGTATACCTCCATGTTTCTCCCAATTGAGTTGTGGAAGATCATGTTAACGAGGCGCTGATAAGTTGCCCTCGCATTCTTGAGTCCGAAAGGCATGACTTTATAATAATATAATCCCCGTTCTGTAATAAATGAGGTCTTGGGGATATCATCTACGCACATCTTTATCTGGTTATACCCAGAATATGCATCCATGAAACTTAACAGCTCATGACCCAAAGTTGCATCAATCAAAATGTCAATTCGCGGTAGCGGGTAGCTGTCATTTGGGCAGGCCTTGTTGAGGTCAGTGAAGTCGATCCATATCTGCCAACGGTCGCTCGACGTGGGTACCATCACGACATTGGCGACCCAATCAGGATACGATATCTCCTCAATGAATCCTGTTGTCAATAACTTGTCAACTTCTTCTTCGATTTTCACTTGTCTTTCAGGAGCGAATGTCCTCTTCTTTTGCTTGACCGGCTTCTTGAGCGGGTCAACATTCAATTTATGGGTGATCACTTCCGAATCAATCCCAGGCATATCGGATGCCGTCCAGGTGAAGATATCTGAGTAGCCTCTCAATAAATCCACAAGCTTGAGCTTTAGCTCGTCTGACAGACCGATTCCCACCCTTACTGTCTTCTCTTGATTTCCTGGATATAATTCGATATGAATGAGGTCTTCAGCGGGCTTGCCTCTCTCGACTTTGGTCTCATCCCTCAAATCCTCTATCATGAGGGTTTCTTTGGCTTTGCTTCGGCATGATGCCATGTAGCACTACCGAGCCACCACATGGTCTCCCTTCACTTCCCCAACTCCATTCTCCGTGGGGAATTTTATTTTCATATGGTATGTTGATACCACCGCCTTTAATTGGTTTAACGCTGTTCACCCCAAAATTGCATTATAGGCCGAAGGAACGCGTACCACCACAAAGTCTAACATCAACTTAGCTTGGATCGGAGGGGCACCCACGGTCACGGGTAATGTAATAATTCCCTCGCAAGCAACAGGATGGTTAGAAAAACCGTATAGGGGCGTATCTATCTTCCGTAAGCGGTCGGATGGGATGTTCATTTTTTTAAATGCTTCATAAAAAAGTACTTCCGCCGAGCTCCCATTGTCTACGAGGATTCTCTTCATGTCGAAGTTCCCTACCCGGAGTGTAACAACTAGGGGGTCGTCATGAGGTGTTCTCGTGTCTCCCACATCGTCATCAGAGAAGGATATTGTTGGGGCCGGTTCTATCTTCTGCTTCTTAATCGATGGCCCCATAGTTGTAAGGACTTCTCTTGCGTAAGCTTTTCGTCCATGTCCGGAAGAACCTCCTGCGGCGATTCCACCCGAGATAGTATGGATGACACCCGCATTTTCTTGCACCTCTTCTCTTCCTGCTAAAGGAGTGGCTTCCCTCTTTTCATTTCTTCGATTGACATAACCTCGCAAGTGTCCGCGTTTGATAAGAGCCTCTATTGCACGCTTGAGCGATTCACACTTGTCGGTAGTATGGCCATGATCGTTGTGGTAACGGCACCACAAATTCCTATCTCTCTGACTGGTCGCTGATCTCATCATGTCTGGTCTTTCCAGTATCTCTTTATCCTTTATCTCATGAAGAATCTGCGATGGTCTAGCAGTCAATGGCGTCAGATTCTTCATGTCGAACATCTCTTTGGGGCGCCTTTCGTCCCTTCTTGAACGCTTAGAACCCTGTCCACCTCTTGGACTATTTTCTCGAGCTCTATTTTCTTGCTCTTGCCCATTGTCTCCTCTGTGTCCTTTGTGGGTTTCTAAGTACTCTTCAGCCTGGATGTACTTGTTGGCTTTATCCAACAAGGCGCTCATTCTTCCGAGGGGGCTCTTATTTACAGCAAATGCAAACTTGGTTGTAGGACGAAGCCCGCGCATAAAAGTTGTGTATTTTACTTACTCATCCAGGTTATCTATTTCTAATGTCGCCGCATTGAAGCGTCCCAAATACCGCGACAAGGATTCGTTCCTTTCCTGGACCACGTTGAGAAGATTTGCTGAATTCTTCCTCCGAGTTTGACTGCTCACAAAATGTTTCTGAAACAAGTCAGACAGCTGGGTGAAGGAATGGATGGTCCTGGGTCGTAGAGACTTAAACCACGCATGCGCCGCCTTCCTCAAAGTGGTTGGGAATGCCCGGCACATGTTGGCATCTGAGACCTGGAGGAGCAGCATATTTGTTTGAAACTGGTAGACGTGCTCTCCAGGGTCTCCGCTCCCATCATATAAATCGCACTGCGGCATCCGAAAATTTAGCGGAAGTTTTGCCTTCTCAATTGCTTTGGACAAAGGGTATCCTGAGTCCTCCCTTGGGGGAGTAAATGCCTCCGGGCAAGGCCCAGAGATAGTTTTGCAAGAAGTTCGCCCTTGGGGACGCACTTTTCGTATGGAGCCATGAATTCATCCTTGGGGACAATGCCTTTGTTTCGTGCAGCGTTGACCTCGAATTTCGCCGCCTACAACAGGAGGCGAATTCGTGCTGTACTCTACTGACATCCCGTGCCGAAAACATGATCCACTTCTGGTGACATGTTTTTCAGTTTCTTGTTCTGGCTGAAAGCTGGGATCAGTCTCTAATTTATACTTTCGACGATAGAATGACCTGGAGGTCAGTATAAGACGAAGGTCGTTGGGATCAAGGCGTGTCTGGTTAGTAGAAATCATCGGGGCCACCTCTTTAAGCTTTTTCTGTAACGTAGTTACCACACCCTTAAGTTCGTGGACTTCTCTGGTCAGATCCGCATTCGGAGTGTCAAACAGCTTTTTGGTCAGGCGATGGCACAAGTCTCCCCTCTTTAAAAGAGGGGTCGGGAACGAGTTCCCTGGGAGTTGTCAGTCGTCTTCGGGGTGACTGAAGTTACATTAATCCAGTCGTTACTAGAATGTTGTTGGGATGGTGTTGGTTACCGACTTCTTCGGCGGGAGCCGCTTGATTTCGCTCGTCGATTTTGGATGGAACGGTTGGCCGAGGGAGTGTCTGAAGGTGATTGCTTAGCCATGTTCCTTGTCGGTCCCACGGATGGCGCCAAAATATTACTACTTAAATCTTGATCGGGACCACAGCTAGGAAATGAGCCTGCAAAATAGAAACACATAGTGACCACCGGGGATGTTCCGGTGGAGGCGGCTCCGATGCTAAAGTCAGAACGACGCTACTAGGGTAGGATTCTGAATAGCTGAAAATGCACTGAGTGCTTGTGTGTGAACTTGTCTGTGTACCTGATGATCTGCCCAATATATAGGTCATTTCTAGACTCATCTCTTCTCTAGAACTCTCTTCTGACTGATCCTTCTTATAGAAGAGCCATGTTAGGACTCTTCCTTTAGCACTTGAGTCCTTAACGGCTTCTATCACCTCTCTTAGGTTCTATCCCGATATAGATTCGTTAGTCCACTCAAAGTCAAACATGCCACGTGTCATTAGTCGGTTGGGTGGATATATTTAGCCATATCACCTTGTCCCTAACTTGGTGCCTTCTCGATTATTAGATATTAGCAGTGCTTGCTGGTGTCGCTCCAGCGGCCGGTGGGTTGTCTCATGAAGTAGCGTATTTTGGTTATTAGGATGACCCCGTTTATTGGTAAAGCGGTGGGTGGTCGTTTGGTGGTACCGTGGGAAGTGCAATGATAGGGGATATGATTGTGCTCGATTAGGTGGCGCTGGTTTGGGCGAGTTTGACGAATGACGGTAGTGCATCATAGCTGCTCCCCCTGCACCATGTTGGTTTGTTTGTGGTGTGGTGCTGATCAAACCAGTGAGATGTTTGGCACGTTATGCAAGGAGTCAGATTCGGATCCTATTTTTGTTTGTGCATGGTGTCTTTGTGTGGTGATCTTCTTTCAGTCTTATTATAGGCCCAATGGTGTTCGGTCCTTCAGTTTGCGCTTTATATGGTCCTTTGTTTGCTCTTTCGTTCCTTTTTATTTGCTTCCAAATTTTGCAGAGTTTCAATCTTTGAGGTCAGGGGTGTTGCCTTCTCAATATATGTTCTTCTACTAGGAATTCTATCAATTCTATCCTTAAAGCTTAGGCGTAAAATATATTCAAGTACTTTGAGAAAAATGGAAATCTACAGACAAAATGTGAAAAAAAAGTGTCATATTCTCCCAACGTTAGGGCTCAGTGACACTGATTAACGTTTTTGGTTTACGTGACATTTTTTTATCTTATAAATGTCAATAATACCCTTAACTCTTCAAGTACGTAATAGATCTCTCTCTCTCTCTCTCTCTCTCTCTCATGCCAAAGCTACCACCCAAGTCCATAGTCATTGCCACCACAATCCACAACCATTATAAATCCAACCACCACCGTTACCCACACACGACTATTCACGCCAACCACTTCCAACTTACATCGCAGATTTGATTCACCAACACTACTACTAAACCAACCACCACTAGTTACCAAACCACCAACACACCTTCTCAAGGAACCCAAGATCAAACCACATCTTAGATTGGACCCACAACCACCATTTTTAAAGAACACACACACGTTCACCGACGTACACCAAAAACACGTGCACATACACACACCAAAATTGGAGGCACCAACATATAAATGATAGGTGGTGGCACAATGATAGCATCACTTGGTGGTTACCGCACGGTGGATTGGTGTACGGTGGGTGATTAGGGCACAATGGACAATGGGGGTAGGCACTGTAGACTGAGTTGCTTATAGTTGTTTTAGATAATTAGTGCGTCCGAATAATCAAACGAAGTTTGGTTTTGGTAGCTAATCGATCGCAGTGGTGATGTCAGGGCTGAGATGGGGCTATTGAGAGTCGTGATCGAGTGGTAGAGAGGCTGGGGGGGGGGGGGGGGTGGGTGTAGTGGTGATGGGTTAGGTTTTAGAGTAAAATTTTTTATGTGTATTTTATGTTCAGACGATTGAGATATAATCTGCCGATCTGACGATGTAATAGTTATTATTAAAAAATATTAGTCGTTGTTTGTATTAGGAATGATTAATGAACTTAGATAGATAACCTTAACTTTAGAGAATAAAATAACATTAAGTCTTCCTATTATTATACATTTATACCCCAAAGACCAAAAAAATCTTAAGCATATCTCAAATGTCCTGACCCCACGGAATTCCCGCAGCAGTATATGTCTGATACTGTCGCCACATTGGCCCTATCGCTGCCATAGAAGATGCACTAAAAGATGGTTTTTCTATTATGGTTGACGGATACAGTACGGCTACGACAGCGGTTGAATTTTGACGAGTGTCGTCTGCTCTGCTCCGACTTTGAATTAACATAGCCATTGAGATTGACAGGCGACAGCTGGGTGTTTGCTCTTTGGGCGTACAAGCTAGTAACCATTGAGAGGACAAACTGGCCTACTGGCATGACATGGCTTTGAATACACTCACTCCCCTTTCTTGGGCAATGAGCCAAAACTGGTAATGCTCATCATCCTTACCATCTGGTTTCGTTGGTTGCTTAGCTCTGGTCAGGTTTGAACTTAGGCCTCTCTTGTAGAAAGCCCTCGTCTGTACATTGACTAGGAATAGCTCATCTTTTGTTACTCATTATTATTATTACGATGCAATAACGAGGTTGTATAACCAGCCTTAAGTACATCTTGACGAGGTTGTATAACCAGCCTTAAGTACATCTCTTGCTCAGAGGCGAGGTTTGATGCAGGAGTGAGCATTTAAACTACCGTAACCAACTCAATTTCTAAGACCAAATCAATCAAATCTCACCGATAACAAATCACAAACCAACTTAAAAGAGTCAGTTATATATATATTTTTTTTTTTTAAAAAAAAAAAATTCAAAACCATACGGATGATATTTCACGATTAAAGATATTGTAACTTTAATTCAATATTAGGTAATATCAAAATTTTACCTTACTTATGGTTCTACCACCAACATAAATACGTGATTTATACCCTAAACCTCAATAGGTAGGATCTAAATAACTTGTGATATCAAATTTTATAAAGTTACATAATCAATAAATAAGCTCAAACAAGTTACAAAATGACTACAAGTCAATACCAATCAACTAAATTGTTGAAACCGAACATTTTAATTATTGCAAGATTTTTTCTTATCCAACGATGATCGGTTCGATTTCATATTCAACGTACAAAATTACAAACCAAACCAATTGATCGATGCAGTCCCAGTTTGATGAATGCCATGAACAAAGATTAGTGAAAAAGTAAAAGGTGGTGGGGAAAACCTTTTGCAATAAGTTATTTACTTAAGAACCTAGTAAGTCTAGTGTTTGAAAAAGAGTAAATCTAGTATTGGAATCAATTTAGGTGAGCCCACTTTCCGGACAAAACAAGAACAACAACTACTAACTCATCAGCTAATATATTTCCGAAAAGTCGAAAACTAAGGGATAAAGGCTTTGTGAAATCTTCTAAGATTGCAGTTGATTGAATAAATCATGTTTGATGAGACCCCACTCAAGCTATATTGTTGGATCGTGATCTCGCCGCCATGTTGTCAACAAATGAATATTAAACCAAAATGATCTTTTTTAATGCAATCTGGACCAATCCGGTGTTATTAAGCAATTTGTCAGATATGAATCATCCACATGTTTTCGTTCAATTACTAAATAGCCTATTTCAATCATGAGATTAAATTCTTGCTTACCTCAAAACTTCCGAGTATTGTAATTATTTTGTCTATACTTACCAAAACATTGAAATATTCAACACATAAGAATTACACTTAATTGCACTTTTAAACCTGAGTTTTCCAAGAAGTTATAGTTAAAGCCGCAACGCTTGCTATTATGCAACTAATACTTCAAGTTTTACCATAGTTTTCAGTCACAAGATTTTACTAACGTGAGTTAATGGTTCCAATTACTTATTAATGGTATTTCCATCCTTTTATTTTTTAAAATACTTTTGTAACAACTAATTTATGTCAACCAGTTTAGGTTAATGAGATCGAATCACGTGTCACGTTGTGTGATAAGAGAGAAGATAATATTATTCTTGTTTATAAAAGTTTATACAATAGAGCCTTTATATAGGCATGATAGAAAACCTAAAGAATATTGTAGACTAAGGAAAACAATACAACAAACCCTTGACTATACACAATCTTATACAATAACATTAATATCCCCCCTCAAACTCAAGGTGGGAGAGAACGAGCCATCTAGAGGTAAAAAAAACTAGCTCTTGAAGTCGCCATAGAGGATGTGATTTGGTGAAAATTTCTGCCTGATGATTAAGAGAAGTGACAGAATGTAAGCGAACAATGCCATGAACAACATGCTGATGCACAAAATGACAATCAATCTTAATGTGTTTGGTGCGCTCATGAAACACATCATTGTGAGCAATCTCAATGCCACTTCGATTATCACAATATAAAGGTGTAGCAGTAGAATGTGTAACTCTGATGCCAAGGAAAGTGGGTTCGTACTTACGTGGAGGTGCCACAAAGGCTGCAGTCCGAGTCAGCTTCCAAGTATGTTGATGTGAGACACAGCAAGGGTGGAACAAGGGCAGAGACCAAGGGCTTCCCAGACAGAACTCGAGGGTGGCAGTGCTGCGAGGGCGATAGCGCGAGATGAATACACGATGACAGTCACAGTCCGATGCTTAGGTCCAGAGTCAGGGTACTGTATGTTTCTCTCTCTAGAATTCTAGAGTGAGAAAGTGAAAATGTCCAAATGTTATCCTCTTTTTCCTCTTTCAAATGAATTCTCAAGACCTCTATTTATAGAGATTGAGATGATGATGTCATTAACCGACACGTGGCGCTCCCCGGGAGTGACACGTCACCGGGGGGTCCACGAGTGCCGGTGCTCCATGGACTGTCAGATCGCATATTCAACCGGCCTGCTCCTCACAGCGTCGCTCTGTCTGTCTGGAAAGACTGGCTCCCACCGCATCGGTGTGGCCAGAGAACCCCCTTGATCTAGCCTCCAATCCAAGCCCTTGCGGAGTCCCACAGGCCTGGCAGCGGTGGGGAAGACCCGACGCCCAACTGCCAGGTGAACTAGGCGCGATGCCCTCCGAAGACCTGCTCCCGTCTCGAAGTGACCCGGGGGTCATAGTCCCTAGGGGTGCCGACGCAAGCCCCCAGTGCCGGAGCACGTAGGCCAGTCACGCAGGCACCCTGACGGAGATAGTGTCCCGGAGGAGTCGTCTATTCCGCAGGCCAAGGTAGCATCCCGGAGGAGCCGTCTACCCGGCCGGCCAAGGTAGCATCCCGGAGGAGCCGTCTACCTGGCGGAAGGGGAGTTGAAGAGCTCCCTGGCAGAGATAGTGTCCCGGAGGAGTCGTCTATTCCGCAGGCCAAGGTAGCATCCCGGAGGAGCCGTCTACCCGACTGGCCGAGGTAGCATCCCGGAGGAGCCGTCTACCTGGCGGAAGGGGAGTTGAAGAGCTCCCTGGCAGAGATAGTGTCCCGGAGGAGTCGCCTATCCCCGCGGGTGAGTCCTTATGCCGGAGCACTTGGAGCGAGTCAAGGTAGCATCCCGGAGGAGCCGTCTACCCGACTGGCCGAGGTAGCATCCCGGAGGAGCCGTCTACCTGGCGGAAGGGGAGTTGAAGAGCTCCCTGGCAGAGATAGTGTCCCGGAGGAGTCGCCTATCCCCGCGGGTGAGTCCTTGTGCCGGAGCACTCGGAGCATGTCAAGGTAGCATCCCGGAGGAGCCGTCTACCCGACTGGCCGAGGTAGCATCCCGGAGGAGCCGTCTACCCGACTGGCCGAGGTAGCATCCCGGAGGAGCCGTCTACCTGGCGGAAGGGGAGTTGAAGAGCTCCCTGGCAGAGATAGTGTCCCGGAGGAGTCGCCTATCCCCGCGGATGATGTACACTCCGGAGAGTGGGTTGAAGCATGTTCCATGACCAAGGCAAGGTGCGCATGGTGTGATGAATGAGTGTGGTGCCCGGGGGCATGATGACATGATTGTGGCGCATGGGCGCGATGGAGTGCGTAAGGTGCCGGGGGCACGTTGGTGTCAATGGTGGCGCATGGGCGCGACAGAGTGCGTAAGGTGCCGGGGGCACGTTGGTGTCAATGGTGGCGCATGGGCGCGACATAGTGCGTATAGTGCCGGGGGCACGGTAGTGTCAATGGTGGCGCATGGGCGCGACAGAGTGCGTATAGTGCCGGGGGCACGGTAGTGTGACAGAGAGCCTGGGGGCACGGCTGTATCAGCGGCGCGGCGCATGGGCGCGGCGAAGTGTTGGAGTGTGACGCCCGGACGTCGGTGACGGGGGTCACGGAGACGACGTCCGGGTGACGGATGATGAGCGTCGTGGAGTTGTGTCTGGGCGACGGGGTCGCGGAGTTGTGTCCGGGCGACGGGGGTCGCAGAGTTGTGTCCGGGCGACGGGGTCACGGAGTTGTGTCCGGGCGACGGGGGTCGCGGAGTTGTGTCCGGGCGACGGGGGTCGCGGAGTTGTGTCCGGGCGACGGGGGTCGCGGAGTTGTGTCCGGGCGACGGGGTCGCGGAGTTGTGTCCGGGCGACGGGGGTCGCGGAGTTGTGTCCGGGCGACGGGGTCGCGGAGTTGTGTCCGGGCGACGGGGTCGCGGGGTTGATGTACGAACATACGTCGGGAGGTTGTTGCAGGACGGACGTCGCGAGGTTGATGTACGAACGTCCGTAAGGTGATGCACGACGGACGTCGCGAGGTTGATGTACGAACGTCCGTAAGGTGATCCACGACGGACGTCGCGAGGTTGATGTACGAACGTCCGTAAGGTGATCCACGACGGACGTCGCGAGGTTGATGTACGAACGTCCGTATGGTGATGCACGACGGACGTCGCGAGGTTGATGTACGAACGTCCGTAAGGTGATCCACGACGAACGTCGCGAGGTTGACGTCCGGATGACGGGCGAAGGGCGTCGCGAAGGATGCAAGGCCTCTTGAAGAGAAGTGAAGGTGCTAAGGATAGAGGCCAAAGGCCAACCCTTCGGGGAAGGCCGAGGCCGACCCCAAGGGGAAGGCCGAGGCCGACCCCAAGGGGGAGGCCAAGGCCGAGGCCGACCCCAAGGGGGAGGCCAAGGCCAACTTCCTTGGGCAAGTGTCATGGCGCGTCGTTGGGCGACGGGCGAAGTGCGACGGTCGAAGTGCCATGAGGCTTGGTCACGTTACTTGAGCGTGCATGCTTTGACGGGTTGTGAGCGTTGAAAATGTATGTTGCTTGTGCGGACGTGTCATGCAAAGTGGGACCGTAGTGGGCCTTTGGGTGCGACCAGAATGGGTTGGGAACAAACTCCCATGTCCTCAAGTAGCCAGCGCAACCATAAAAGCATCTGGGTCATATCAGCCAGTGCTCGATATTCTGCTTCTGTACTGGAACGAGCTGTGGAGGTTTGTTTCTTACTTCTTTGGGAAATAAGAGAGGTACCAAGAAAGAAGCAAAAACCAGTAGTAGAGCGTCGATCGGTAAAATCCCTAGCCCAATCAGCATCAGAATATGCATATAGCTCAAGAGAGGCATGAGCTGAGAAATGTAGCCATAAAATAAAATACCCTTGATGTATCGAAGAATGTGAGGGACTGCGGCAAAATGAGTCGTATGTGGAGTAGAGAGAAATTGACTGACCAAGTGCACAACATATGCAATATCAATGCGAGTTACGGTCAAGTATACAAGACTACCACCAATGTGAGATACAAATTATGATCATGAAGATGTGTAGCATCAAGAGGAGTAAACCGTACATTAGGCTCAAAAGGAGTAGAAGCGATTTTGCTATCAGTTAAACCAACATGAGAAAAGAGATCAGAGGCATACTTAGCTTGAAAAAGATTGTATCTGTCAGAGGCATTAGGAACTTCAAGTCCAAGAAAGTAACTGAATGTACCAAGATATTTCATCTCAAATGATGATTAAGATCTTGCTTGAGAATATAAATGCCATCAAGAACAGTGCCTATGATAATCAAGTCATCCACATATAGGAGCACAAATATGATACCCTTAGCAGATTTTCAGATAAAGAGTGCAGAATCATATGCATTTGATGCAAAACCAAATTATTGCAAAGTAGAACTGAACTTGGCAAACCAGGCAGGGCAGCTTGTTTAAGACTATATAATGCATGACGAAGCCAACAAACTTTGTTTGGAGGATGAGAGTATCCTAGAGGAGGCTGCATATAGACTTCCTCAATGAGATCATCATTAAGGAAAGCATTCTTGACATCCATCTGAAATAAAAGGCCATTTGCGAACAACAGAAACTGCAAGTAAACTACAAACAGGGGTAAAGCGAGCTACATGAGCAAATGTTTCGTCGTAGTCAATGCCACGTTCCTGTATAAAGCCCTTTGCTACCAAACAGGCCTTATGACGCTCAATGGAGCCATTAGAGCGAGTCTTAATTTTATAGACCCATTTGTATCCAACGGCTATTTTTATAGGAGGAAGATCAACCAAATCTTAAGTATGGGTTTTAACCAGGGATTGTAACTTATCGCGCATCGCTTACTGCCAAGCAGGATAAGAATTAGCCTCGCGATAAGACTGAGGCTCATTAAATAAATGATAGTAGAAAAACAATGAAAGTCATGAAGGTAGTTTGAGGTTTTTGAGCCCGCTGTGGACGAGCATGAAGAGAAAGCAGAGATTCAGGAACCTCAAAGAAAAATGGTAGAACTTGATCAGGTGTAGCAGGATCAGCAAGGCGAGCAGACATCTCAAGAGGGGCCGTGAAGTCATCAGGAGGTAGCATGTTGGTTTCATCAGAGTCATAAAATAACGGAACAAATGAATTTGTAAAAAATGGAACACTGATTGAAGAAGGTAAATTAAAAGAAGAGATTGAGGAGAATAACTTATGTTCCCAGAAAACAACATGGCAAGAGATACGTAAACGATTGGAGACGGGATCCCAATACTGATACCCCTTATGTTCAATAACATACCTTATGAAACAGTAAAGACGTGCACGAGGTTCCGATTTTGTACGCTCGTGGGGTTGGAGAAGAACAAAACAAGCATAACCAAAGACACTAAGCATATTATAATTGGGAGAAGACCCATATAGACGATCATAGGGAGTTTGATTACCAATGGTGGGAGATTGAACACGATTGATGGTATAGACAACCGTAAGAGTAGCTTCCCCCAAAATGTTTTAAGGAAAAGAGGCAAAAATAAGCAAAGCACATACAATGTCTAGAATATGTCGATGTTTGCATTCATCACGCCCATTATGTTAGAAGTACTAGGACATGATCGATGAGTAATGGTTCTATCGTGTTGAAGAAGTTGGAGTAACTCTTTCGATTTGTATTCCATGGCATTATTAGTACGAAAAAGCTAAATATTGCAAGAGAATTGAGTTTTGACAATGGTAACAAAGTTATGATATATTGGAGATGATTCAGATCGATTTCGCATTAAATATAACCATGTAAATGAGAATAATTATCAATAAAAATAACAAAATACTTGGATCCTCTCATAGTAGTGTTTGGATAAGACCCCCAAATATCAGGGTGAACGAGATTAAATGGAGCAGAAGAAATTAAAGTACTTTGATAAAATGGGAGCGCATTTTGTTTAGCAAGCTGGCATGGTAAACAATTAAAATTATTAGAACTGAGGGAACCTAACAAACCCCTAGATACTAAAGGATGTAACTGAGAAAATGAAACATGACCTAAACAAGAGTGCCACAACTCAAGAAATTTTTATGAAGCAACAGAGGCAGTAGACTGAAACGGAATGGTAGGACGATGAGGGATGGATAGATTGATGAGCTCAAATAGTCGTCCAACTTAATGGCCGACCCCAATAGTCTGGCCTGTCTCTGGATCTTGCAAACAACAACCAATATGAAAAAAGTGTAAGTCAAAACCAAGATCACAAAGTTGACCAACAGAGATGAGATTTAACTTAAGAGAAGGGATAAAATAAGTATCAGAAAAAGATAAAGGTAGATGTAGAGACATGACTAACATGATTAACATGCATATGAGAACCATCGACAGTATGAATGAGTGGATAGTGAGACATATGTTACTTAGAGACAAAAGAAAAAGGATCAGATGCCATATGATTGCAGTAATCAAAATACTAAGAAGAGTTAGCTGAAGTAATTGAAAGAGCAGAGAAAGAATGAGTACTAGAAGTAGACATAATTTATTTTTATTATTTCAGCAACATCATTAACTGAGAGAGCGGAAGGCGAGGAATCGTTCAGGACATCATAATCATCATCAACAGCAGCTGTAGAGTGGGAATGAGACTTGAACCTATATTGAATCCCTGGTTTCGGTTGAGCACTATTTGAGCTAGTATTCTTGGAATATGTTTTCAGATTGTGAGGACTGTCTTGTAGGAAGTGACCAGTGCCAATCTTATGACATAGTCTGCAAGGGCATACAGGGCAATCAAGAACCATATGACCCAACTCATGGCAGTAACGACATTCATGTTGAAAGGAAGAAGATCATGAACGTCTCGAAGCGGATGAGGGTGAAGAGTTGTAGGAAGGTCGGGAAGTAGCAGCAAGAACAATATTAGGACGACGAGTCTGCAGAAGGCCTCGATGAGTTTCTTTAGAAAAAAGTTCACCAACGGCATTGTCTAGGGTAGGTAATGGACTTCGATGCAAAAGTGAGCTTCAAACAGATTCATAAGTATCAGTAAGAGACATAAGAAACTGAATAAGGCGAAGGTGGACACGATAAACAATAAAGTGAGCTAAATTCTCAGAAGAAGTCCATGATGGTTTGGAAAGTTCCGATTGATCCCTAATCCCTTGCATCTGATAAATGAAGCAATTGATAGACTGACCAGGCTTTTGTTTCATCCGGTGAAGTGAATCACAAAGCTGATATTGATGAGCAAGATCTGCAGTAGTGTATCGCTGAGCCAAAAGATCCCAAAATTCTCTGGCAGTATTATAAAGTCCAAAATGCTAATAGACAGATGGAACAGAGGTATTGCGGAATCAGGTGATTATCTGATGATTTTTGCTACCCAATCCTGAAGTCGTTCAATAAATTTTGGTTGTGTTTCACTTGCAATTTGGATGGGAATAGTAATATTGCCAGTAAAGTAGCTTTACAACATCTTACCTTTGAGGAAGCTACGCATAGCTTGGGCCCATAAAAATATAATTAGCACCATCAAGGATAGTA
Organism: Escallonia rubra; assembly: GCA_033065855.1. Classification (NCBI taxonomy): domain Eukaryota; kingdom Viridiplantae; phylum Streptophyta; class Magnoliopsida; order Escalloniales; family Escalloniaceae; genus Escallonia; species Escallonia rubra. The sequence continues at coordinate 19,812 of JAVXUO010002318.1, forward strand.
AAAATAGGATGAATAGGACCCATTGCAGTCCCCAAGCAAAAAGATAAGTAAGAGGTTATAAAGGAACCAAACGATAGGCTCGAAAATCAAAAAAGATAAAGGGAATTGAGCAAACGGATAGTGAGAATGAATTCAGGATAATAGAAAATGGTGAGAACTGGTCTGAGATGGGAGAAAACAGCATCAAAAACAAGTGCAGCGGTCAAAAGTAGTAAAAAAAAGGGTCTAAATGAACCAAAAATAGCAAATCAGGTAAAATAGCAGGGTCGGGAGGTAATGGGTCCGTGGGTCAGCCCATAAACGTGAGAACCGGGCGGGTAGGGTTGGGTAGGGTCTGTGGGTCAGCCCAAAATCCTTCTGGAGATGAATTTAATTGCGTGGTTGGTAGCTTTGTGATTGGTGAAGGAAACTGAATCTTGTGGTGGTGTTGGATTAGGGATTAGGCTAAAGGAAATCGACAGAGGTAACAAAAATGGGGAAGCAAAATTTTTGAGCGAAAAAGATAGGCTAGGGTTGATGAACAGTAACAGTGAGCGGTGGCTAGAGCGACAGATGAAGTGGTTGGATCGTTACGGATCTTGTACCATGTTAAGAGAGAAGATAAAATTATGGGCTAATTACACTTATGTCCCTGAGGTTAGGGGGTAATTACAGTCAAGGACACAAAGTTTCAAAATATAACATTTCGTGACCAAAAGTGTTTCAAATGTATCACCCGTGTCCAACCGTCAGGGTTCCGTCCAAAAAGTGTAATTTTTATCATTTTGTATTTTAAAAATGACAATACTGCCCTTGTACTGTATATCCTGAATAATTTTTATAAATTTTAAATTAGGATATCAAATCTTAATTCTTTAAAATTAGGGTTTGAAACTAATTTGCAAATTAAGCTTTTAAAACCCTGAAATTAGGAGGATTTCAAACCCTGATTTAATTAGGGTTTCAAAATCAACCCTAATTTAAAAGTTAGGGTTTTGAAACCTTAAAATTAGGGTTTCAGAACCCTAATTTTGAAATTAGGGTTTCTCTTATCCACATCTGGAATCTTGCAGCCGGCAGCCGGCCCACCTCCCTCCCTCGACCCATGTCGCCGGTAACCCAATCCCCCTCCCCCCCCCCCAAACCCACGTCATCGCCGCCCCTCCCCCAGCCCCCCCCCCTCGCCGCCGTAACAGATCTCCACCTTCGCCACAGATCTCCCATACAAGCAGAGTGGTTTCAACTAGATGAAGTTTCAGCCGAAGTCGCGATGCAGTTTCAGCTGGCGGATTTCAATCGCGATGAAGTTTCAGCCGGCAGATTTCAGTCACGGTGAAGTTTCAACCGACGGAAAGGGGGTGCCGTGACTCGCGATAAAAGGGCACAGTTACTGATCTGAGGTGATGGCGGGGGGCGGCGTCGAGGATGCAGTGGTGCGATTCGCGCGCGGGCGCGTGTGTAAGGTTGAAGAGGAAGACGACAGAGCTTGGGGGCTAACAGGGTAGTGGAGTTTCAGCTGGATTTCAGTCAAATTCGCGGCGGTGGCGACGTGGAGGAGGTGATGGTGAGGCAATGAAGAGAAGAGCCCCCCCCCCCCCCCACCGGTTCTGTTTTAGACGAAGCAATGGCATTGGAAAAAAAATAAGGTTCCAACTTAGGCGCAATACAGTCTTTTCATTAAAATCGTTGGGATTTTTAGGGTTCCGTTTGGTCAACGGACACAAGTGTAATTTGTTCAAACTATTGTCCTTACCTGTAATTACCCCATAACCTCATGGACATAAGTGTAATTAGCCCTAAAATTATTCTTGTGTGCAAAAGTATGTAAAATAAAGTCTTTATATAGGCATGATAGAAAACCTAAAGAATATTCTAGACAACAGAAAATAACACAATAAACCCTTGACTATACACAATCTTGTAAGATAACATAAAACATAGTAAATTCTAGGGATAATTGCGTAAAATACCCCTGTGGTTTGGGGTCGTTGCAAAAAGACCTATGTTGTTACAACAATTGCAAATAGACACATGTAATTGTAAAAGTGTTGCATATCCGACGGTTTCTGTAACGATTTAAATAAATTGTCCAAAATACCCCCATATATAAACCCAATTTTGTTTGTGTTGAAGGAAGTCTTGACAAGGGGCGGTAGCACCTCCGTAGCCACAACCGTTGCCACTCAAGCCCCACGCTTCATCGCCGCCCAAGCCCTCTCTCTCATCACAACCATCCAACCCCTACCACCACCACCCAGCCATGCTCGTCGCTTCCATAAGTCCAAGCCCCCTGCTTTCGTTGCCGCCACAACCCTGTCAAACCAATCGCCTTCCCTTTCGTCGTCAAACCAATCTCACTGCCGCAATGCCTTCTTCTCGATTCTTGTGGAGTTTTAATGTGACGGGATTTATTTGTGGAATAAAACCTATGTGATTAGGTTTAGATGTGGTTGATTTACCCAAATTGCACAAACTTAGATTTAGGGTTTCCATCGCAATATGCGATTGAAACCCTAGATCTGAGTTCGTGCGATTAGGGTGGCGATTGGGTTCGGCGCAGGTGGTTGGGGCTCATAGCGAGGTTGGCGGCGGTGCAAGTGGTTCGGTTGATGACGGGTCTAGCGATGCATAACTCACGGTGGGTGGCAGTGGCGCACTTGGCGCTGAAAATTGGGGAAATTGGTGATGGGGCTCTGTGGTGACAGAAATTGGGGATGGTTGGTGGTCGGGGCTGGGTGGTTGCAGAAATTGGGGATGTTGGTGGTGGATGGGGCTCTGTGGTGACAGGAATTGCGACTTGGGGTTTGGTTTAAAGTGGCGACTAGGGTTAGGGTTTGGTTGGATTGGAGAAGAAATTGGGACTTGATTGAGAGAGAAAAAAGTGGGAAGGGTATTTTAGTCTTTTTAATGTATTAAAATCTTTTAAACGCACTTTTTAAGAGAGTGAAGATCACGCTCCGTCAGTTTGGATGATTTCTTTAACGATTGTAACACTTTTACAATTACATGTGTTTATTTGCAATTTTTGTAACAACATGGGTCTTTTTGCAACGACTTCAAACCACATGAGTATTTTACGCAATTATCCCTAAATTCTATTTGTTTTTCTTTCCCTTCTCTAACTGTTGCCCGCCTCCACCAGCGTAACCTCCCTCCTGCCTCCATCTTGTCCCCCTCTGCCACCACCTACCAACGTCAATGCCTTCAACTGACCTCCTCAATCTCCGGTCTTGGCATTAGGAGAGGCCACTATTTGTCCGTCCTGGCCCCAAACATACTGGGCCATATACGAGCTCCACTACGCCGTCTCGATAGCCAGCGAAATGCTCAACACCATCAACAACCGCCTCGACGCCGTCACCATCTTCATTCCTCCGCCACGGTGAATCGAGGCTCTCTTTGTTGACATCCAGTCAACCTCTCTCGTCCTCCAAGCCATCTCACTTTTCCTATTGGGTTCCCCCTGCCCTACTCTCCTCCTCATCGCCGATCTTGATGTTGCAACTTCTCCCACTGATGATTTACAACATAGTTTTTTCAGATTGGTCAAATCAGGGGACGCCAACTACAAGTGGGTGTGGCCGGTGAGCAAGTAGGAACCTATTGTGTTAAACTACACATCTGACACCACCGATCCGACACCACCGAAGGGGGTGATTCTCTCCTCTGCCTGAATGATGGTGGTGCCAGGCGGTGGCCTCGAAAGAAAGAATGAAAAAGGGCAGGTGGTGACGAAGAGGGAGGAGATGGAGCCAGGAGTAGGTTAGGCCGGTAAAGGTAGAAGAAGAAAGGTTTAATCAATGAGAATTCAAAAGGACAAATATACCTTTAATTAGTAACTCCCGTTAGAAATAGAACAAATTTTGGTTACTACGCGTAAAAATCTTCATCTAATCCCGTATAGAATAATAGGTAATAATCGTTGAATATTTTTAATAATTTTTCTTTTAAGACTTTTAGCGATAATTATTAACAATATTTTTTTAACGTTACTAAATAAAAATCAATAAAAATATTTAAAGACGATTGATTATTACTATAAAGAAATAATATTCATCCAACTGAAATAACTAAGGGCTCGTACGTTTATAGAATTTTGTTTTCGTTTTTTGTAATGATGCTGAAAAAGATACATTTTTTACGTACTTTTATCTTTTTCCGTATTCGTTTTGGGTAAAAAATCGAAACAGTAGCGAAAAACATGAAAACACCCGAAGGACCTTTTCTTGCTTCTATATTCTCTGTGTCAGAGAATATCAAAGCCGCCGTCCACACTTCACAATTTTCGGCCATGTTCTCTGACAGCTAGCTGCAACGTCTGAGAGCCTTAGCTCTCTCTTCTATCTCCTGTTTATCTCCTTCATTTTCCTCCACGAACAGGAAAGGGATCTCCTCCATTTTTCACGAACAGGGAAGGGGAAGGGGAATTACATGAATAGGGAAAGAGAAGAGGGAATTACACGAAAGAAAAGAGGGAGTTACAGCCTTACATGAATTCGTGAAGGGGAAGGGGATGTCACACCAATATGGGCCCAGGGAAGAAATGAAGGGGAAAGGGGAGGGAAACCAGCGTAACTTTGTTCTGGGGTGGGCCCTATTGAGTGATGATTTATTGGGAAACAATAAAAAAATGAGTATGGAGAGTTGCTGGAAAAATAAATAGAGGATATAAAAACAATTTGTTAGGTTAAAAGGGTTTAAATCGAAAAAAATATGTACACATAGTGTAAAAAATGATAAACATACAAAAATAGATCTAAAAAAGTTGGTGAAAATGAAAATGGTAATGTACAGAAAAATTTTAAAAAGTAGATACAAAAAAAATTAAAAATAAACAATACGATTTTAAAACTGAATACTAAAATCTTGAAAATAAAACCAGAATACAAAACGCAAAAAATAATTGTGTAAGCGTACGCCCCTAAATTTTTACTAATGCACGAAAAAGAGATTTGAAATTTTGGCTGCAATTTTTTAGATAATACAGTGTAATTAAGTCCAAAAATTGAACAGAAGGGGTAGGTATTGAAACAACCTTAATTTTCAACAAGAGACTAACAAAGTCAAACAAAACAAAAGCTTCTTTACAAACCCACGTCAAAAACCGACTCTTCCTATTCTTGAAGGAAACATTCGCAAATAAAATAATGGAATACAGTATACTAAGTACAGCTTCCACAGACCACACCACACTACCCTAACCACAGAATACAGTAATACTACCCGACTTTGACAGGTTTTGATTAATATTTTAAAAGAAAAAGATGGGTCAAACCACAAAACCCTAGGACCCTAAAAAGGAACATTCCTTGGCACCGCCACAGCAGACAGAGGATACTTCATCTCACAGGACAGCTTCAGCACTTCACTCAGGTCAACCGGGTTAGCCCGGTCTTCTACCCACTCGAAATGGTGGACCAGTTTGGCCACCCACAGGGTCACCGTCACGAGCCCGAGGTTCTTCCCGGGGCACACCCTGCGTCCAGCCCCGAAGGGTGCAAGCCTGAGGTCACCACCCCTCACGTCCACGTCAGCACCTTCGGCCAGAAACCTCTCGGGCTTGAACTCAAGTGGGTCCACCCACACGTGCGGGTCGTGGGTGATGGCCCACATGTTGACCATGGCGGTGGTGTTGGCGGGAATCACCATCCCGTTGCTGAGCTGGACGTCCGACGTGGACAGCCTCGCCCAGGAGAGCAGGGGTCCCGGTGGGTGGACTCGGAGGGTCTCCTTCACGACGGCTTGCAGGTACGGCAGCCTCGCCATGTCAGCGTCTGTCACGCTCCCGCCGCCCAAAGCTGTGTCGAGCTCTTTGTGCAGCTTGGCTTGAACCTCTTGGTTCAGCACCAACTCGGCCATCACCCACTCAGTTAACAAAGCAGTTGTGTCAGTTCCTCTAAATATCATTTCCTGCATGGGGGCAAACTCATTGAGATAACTCGGTACGACACCAAATAAACATAAAACTTCTGGCTCAGGAATAACCTGAAGATAAGTCCAAAGCGAATGCCAACCTTTTTAGGGACAAAACATTGCAAGTAACGATGCACATATGCTAAAATTCAAAATGACTGTACATATATTATGTTTCCCCATTCCGGGGCATATGTTGAAAAAGATACCAAAAAGGTTTTGACTCATGGTGTGAACATTCTTATTGGGCCCAAGCCCCAAGCATATTAGAATACACTTAATTAATCTAGAGAAAGTAAAGGATATCAAATACGTACCCATAAGACGGCAACCATGTCATCTTCTTGGAGTTTCTCATCACCATCTAGAGACAGCAAAACATCAACAAAATCAGCGGTATCGGACAGCTTCCTTGACCCACTGAGTTTGTGCTCTTCAATGATCTCTCTGACGCGGTTTCTAACTCGGGGCACAAGAGCTTCACAGCGTTCCACTATGCGAAACGGGTCGTAGAAGTAGTTGAGCCACGGAAGATAATCAGACCAATTAAAAGCACCCAAGAGCTCGAACCCTTCTCGTACCATGTGCTTCAGCTCTTGTACCTCCTGGGAATCATGAGCCGAGTCGTAACGTTTCCCGAACACACTTCCCATGATGTTGTTCAGCGCCGCAGCTTGTAAGTGCTTCCTTAATGCGACAGCTTTATTCAGTGTCTGCTCGTTTGCTACGTTACGAAGCATGGCGGCGCAGTCAAGCTGGCGCCCAGCTTCGTGAGCTGTAATGCGCCTTGGTGAGAAGAGGTGCGAGGAAGCGATTCGGCGGAGGAGACGCCAGTAGGAGCCGTTGGGAGCGAAGCCGATGGCTCGGCTGAACATGAGGCTCTTAGCCGACTGCTTGATAGGGCGGTTTGCAAAGTGAGGGGAAGTAAGGATTTCACGAGCCACGTGGGGGTCGGAGGCCACAACGACGGGAGTTGAGCCGAGGCTGAAAGCCATGAGCTGGGTGGCGGCTCCGGAACGGCTCCAAGCCATGGAAGCCAGAGAGCGATGAGCCAAGCCGCGGCTGAGGGTGAACAAGCTACCGAAGATGGGAAGACCACGAGGTCCAGGGATGGAAACGGGGCCGTACCTGTTCCTAACGTTTTGCAATGCTATGCTACTAGTGGAAAAGGCCCATGGGAGGAGGGGGAGAGACACAATGGCTATTACAAAAGAGAATATGAGGTATCCATCGAGTAGGTTATTGGATCCAAGAAATGCTGGTAGTGTAAAAAACCACCAGTTTGTGTCTTTTGAAACCGCACTAAAGCCCATTTGTTCTTGTGTTTCTGGTCAAGGATGAGAGAGAGAGAGAGAGAGAGAGGAATGGCAATGGCAGTGGCGAGGTGAAAAGTAAAGACTGGTTGCAAGTATAAATAGGCAGCTGGCAGATGATTTGTTTAGAAGAGAGGGAGAGAGAATAAATATTGCGTATTTGTAAAGAGATTCTACGAGGAGGAGGAGAGGATGACTTGGCTAATGGTTCGTATACCGGAGAGAGATTAGAATACTATCTGTAATCTTCTTTTTAATTCATTGTTTCTGGGTCCATTCCATTGGTTGTTACAGTGTACCAAAAGGATGTAATAATGATACCGGTGAAGTTAAATAAGGACGGTGCACAGCAGTTGCATGTAATTTACGGTATAACTTACTTTGCACCGAGGAGAAACCATGCAGCATATATAGAGGGGAGGGGAGGGGAGGGGAGGGGCACGCCCTAACTTGTTAGAGGCACGATGCGCTTTGTTAATCGTAACCCATACATTCACGTGCACATGTAAGTAATTCTTGGAGTGTCCTTAACAATTTATTATTATGCTAATGTCATGTCAACAAGTTGTAGATGATTACAATATCTTTCAGCATATACTCCATACATATAGTTTTTTTTTTTGGTTAATAAGATAATAGCATTGATAATTAAACGGTTACAGGATTGCCCAACGGCGAGTAAAGGTCACAACATTCCCGTGACTCTGTGTATACACGACCACAAAGGTCAGAAACTAACAACGAACCTATAAACTCAAAACCGATTACAATTAAACTAAAGCAGAGCATATCTTACACTTTAGATTAACTTAAAGTAATAAGCCTAAGTCTAAAGGTTATAAACACACAACGTATACTAAAAAGAAAACACTATAAATTTAAACGACACAAAAAGTACAATGAGGAGCCAACAGGAGCCGACGAAAATCACAGATGTACTCGGCAATCAACGGGATCACAATGCAAATATAAGAGGCAGGAAACCTTGCATGGTTCACAATATTTCACCGGCGACTTCCCTCCAAAACACGGCATCCATCAGCCGGGCATCAAGCCAACAATCACAAACAAGGCTTCAACTAGACTGTAACTGACTCCATTCCCACCCCCCCCCCCCCCCTTACCCCACGCCCAAACCCCTAGAGTAGATTACCCTGCAAAACCCTCCCCCCTCCCTCCCTAGGGCCTCAACCCCCCCTTCCCCACCCCCCACCCCAACACGCCTAAGACCCCCAAAACCCACCCGAGGCCCCAACCCCCCCCCCCCCCACCGCAGGACATCACAGCGTACTACACCAAAACCCTAGACACTGAGCATAGAAGCCAAAACAAACACCCTACATACATATAGTTGTGTTCAAAGAGTGTGGCAGCCGGCCTTAAGAAACATAACCTTTTGAGGTAGACAATTAGAGGCTAAATAAATGTTACTCCTCCTGTCTCTTTTTATTAATCACTTTTCATTTATACCCGTATTTATTATATAAGTTATATATTATTAATTTTTCATTTTAGCACAATAGAAAGAAAGAGAATGAGAAGGAAGAAAATGGAACATAAGATAGAAAATGGGTCAGTTTGACATTAGACGTGAAAGAAAATTAAAAATACATAAAAGGTGTAAAAAAGATAAATATAAAAAAATATATTTACAAATTTTTTTTTAATTTAAAAAGTGACGATTTTTTGGAAATATTCCAAAAAAATATAATTAATTAATTAAGAACCGAAGGACTACTGTTTACAAGAAAAACTTTTACTTTCTAGGCCCCGATCTTTTCTCAGACCATCTTCCTCTGTTATAGGTGAGTAATACGGAATAGTCAATTGCTTGGCGTATTGACGAAGGTTGCAGGAAAGGGCGGAGAGGTGTTAGGGAAGCACGTGGGATGAGAAGAGAGATTTCCAAGATTGTACTTGTCCGTGTGTGTATGCATAGAGCTACAGTAAAAGGGGCCGGGCGGTGTTATTGCGGGGGAGGGGGACGTTATGATTAAAATTGTGTAAGAGTCTTGAACGGCGCAGCAGAGGAGTAGGGTTTCAGAGCATTGAATGAGGGAGAAGAGAACATAGATTGTGATTTGTGATAAAAAATAAAAAAAAAAGGCTAAAAACGATGAGTCTGGCTGGCTAAATGGCGCGCGTGTGTGTGGGCAGGCGGTGTAAAAGGGTGTGATGTGGAAGACTAGGGTGACGCTTGCTGTTCAAGTTACGCATTGAGACCCGTGATGGTTTGAATATGAGAGAGATAGAGAGTCTGGGCCGTACGTTTATAATTTTGGTTATCGATTTTTTTGCAATGATGACAAAAAGATGCTTTTTTATGTGTACTTTTATCATTTTTCGTTTTCATTTTGGATACAAATACTCAAATAGTGTCAAAAATCAGAAAACACCCTGGAAGAGTTTTCCACTTTTCTCGACAAGTGTCACCCACTGTCAGAGAAAACCATTTCTCTTTCACTGTTCACCCATGTTCTTCCAAAGTCTGCAACTTGTCAGACGCTCTCTCTCTCTCTCTCTCTCTCACACTCACACTCTCTCTCTATTCTTTTGTTCACCCCACCATAGTCACCATGAAAGGTCTTCCTCTCTCATGATCGATCTTCCTTTCTCTTGGACTGCTTCCTAACGCGGACTGCTAAATCGAAGTTATGCTGTATATGATCAGATCCACTTCAGTGATCAATATTTCCGTTGGTCAACAACCAACAAAAGTGCTCTATAGTTCAGAAGCTTAGAGGAAATAAATTAAGGGATTACGATAGTGGAATTGGAAATAAATTGGATGCTTCCTCAATCAGCTAGTCGGAATCGGAATATGCTTAATCGAGACTCAGGTAAAGCTCCGTCTCAAACCATGTTACTTTTTGTTCACTCCACTGTAAACACTAATCACCATGAAAGTTTCAGAAATTGGCAGATGGAAGGGAAAGGGAAGGGAAGATCATGGAGGGCAGATTTGTAGGAAGTGGGTTTTGGAGGAAAAAAAAACTGGTGCTTGCTACCGGAGATGGAGGAATTGATGTTGTTGACGGTGGTGACAGCCGTGGTCTTGCCAGAATCCACGACGAGATTGCCTTTGTTGTTCTTGTTGTTGACGGCCGGCTGGAAGAATTGGTTGTCTCCGGCACCGTAATATTGGAAGGAGGAGAAGCAGAAAGTCGTTTGAAGCAGAGACAGATGGAAGGCGTGTTGGGTGGTGTGAAAGTGGTATGACAAGTGGGGCAATATGTTTATTTTGGAGGATAAAGAAAGTGTATAATAGTAAATTTCCATCTCTGCAGTAAGGGTAAAACCGAAAAAATGGTGGTAACAGTAATGAAAACGGCAATGAAAATAGTAAACATATAAAAACAATTGAAAAAAGTAGACACAAAAAAGTGGTGAAAATGATAAAAGTACACGACCATAATTTGTGATTGGATACGAAAATATTGAAAACGAAAACACAATGCAAATACACAAAACAAAAAGTGTAAACGTACGGGCCCTCTGCAACTTTGTGCATCTTGCTCTCACTAAAATGCACATTGCACTTTTTTTTATTGAAAAGATTAATATGAGGGGTTATTTAATATTATATTTTACGGTCTTACATAAACGGGATTATTGGTCTCATAGCACTTAATTTGTTTTCGTATTTTAGACTTAGATAACTTGGTAAGCCTCAAGGACATAATAAGATCCCACTTACATTTGAGGCAGCGATACCACAACATTGCATGGACAATTGCTTTTACAGGCCTCTAACCTAGAAAAATGAAGCTTGACATATTGCATAACTTTTATTTAGTGTTATAAAAAATGAAACTAGGGATCGTCGTGAGACCTCTTGCAGGAAAAAAATATTTTAAAAAAAAATTACCAAAATTGGACACGATTTATATAACTTTTAGAAGTAACTCCAGGTATTCTTTTTAAGTTTGCATTTACAACCTATTAAGGAGCCGTTTGACATCATTTTTTTTTTTGCTCTTTTTTTTATGTTTTAAAAATTGAAAACAAAGAGGGGCGTTTGGTAACCATTTTTTTTTTCAATTTAAAAAGTCACTTATAAATTGTAGAGTAAAAAAAAAACAAAGGAAAAAGCTCTTTTTTTTTCACTTAAATTTTTTTTTTTTAGACGTCCACCACAACGCAGCCACCGACAGCCACCTCCGGCCACCGGCAGCCACCACCGGGCGGTGGCCACCACCGCTGGCCGGAGGCCACCTCCGGCAGCCACCGCCGCCCGACAGCCACCTCCGGCCGCCGACAACCACCACCGGGCGGCAGCCACCTCTGGCCACCACCGCCGGGCGGCCACCACCGACAGCCACCTTCGGCCGCCGGCGACTGCTGCGAATAACCGCCGACCGCTTGCCGGCCACCACCACCGTCGACCACCACTGCCCCACCACTGTCACCGCAAACCACCACAAAAAAAGAAAGTCAAAAGAAAAAGGGTTACCAAACATAAAAAAAAAACTCAAAAAAAAGGGTTATCAAACACCCATTTGTTTTTGTAAATTTTTTTTTTAAACTGTTCTTTAAAAATAAAAAATTAAAAAAAAAATGTGTCGAACAAACCCTAAAAGTCTCTCTTCTTCTTCTTCTTCTTCTTCTTCTACATAGTTGGTCCTGAACAAAAAGAAAGAGAATCATTTCACTAGACTTTTCGTCCATTTTTTTATGAAAAAAGTTAAACAAGACTCGGTTTGATCATATCGAAAAGGGTAAGATCATGAATCATTAACAAAAGTAAAAAAAGAAAACAGCTATCTTTCTTTTCAACAGGCTCATCCTAACCAAACGCCACCTCATTCTTACAACCCCGCCGCCCCTTCACTTCTTCCTCAACCCCCATTGCCTGTGATGACATGCATCTGGAAAAAGAACTCATTTTTTTAGCCGCCATCTTGTTTTTTAGGGTTAACTAAAATAACTAACAGGAAAAAGCAAGAAAATCAAAATTAGCCTCTAATTATCCAATGATGCCTTGTAATTATCTGCGAAACCCTAGATTTAGATCGGGGAATTAAGTTATATTATATGATGAGAAGGTACAAGGCACCTCATCATACTTAATTCCGCATGTGATAACCAACGTTACGTTACCTGAATATGGATTGGAGCCGAGCAAGAGAAATTAAGTTAACTTTGAAGGTATTATTGTTTTAGTGAAAATGATCGAGTGAGTGTTAACGTTTTGAAATTTCTGGAATGTTACAGTTGGTATCAGAGTATAGGTATATAATTCTATAGACTTTAGAAGCCTGTGATGGAAGCCTAAGTTTTGACAAGAGCGTTAGGGTAAACTTTAATATCTTAGTTGATCCGCAGTGAAAATATAGTGGTTACATCGTTTGATTTGACGCTACAAGGAAAAACAGATTTAGCGTCGGACTATATTCCGTCGCTAAAACATCTTTGAGCGACGGATTTCCCCGTCGATAAAAAACCGTCGATAAAACTATTTAAGGACGGAATATTCCGTCGGTCAAAGTATTTGCCAACGGATTATTACAGACGAACTTTTACCGACAGATAGTACCGTCGCTAAATATTTTATAAAATTTTTTATGATTTTTAAAAAATATATAAGCGACGGAATTATTCTGTCAGTAAAAATTCCCTCGGCGAAAGCAGGGCTTTATTGACAGACTTTTACCGACGGCCTAGTCCCGTCGCTAAAAGTCTTATCTAAAATATCAGATCCCCTTTTCTTTCTCCCGTTTCTCTCTCTCTCTTAATTATCTCTCACCGGCGATATTTACTCCGGTGACCTTCACATCTATGGCAACCCACCCCCCTGACGCCGCGCCACCTCCGCCACCACCTCCGCCAAACAGCCACCTCCGTCTCTGTCATCCACGACAACCCACCCCCCGACAGAATTGAACTTGCCACCGCCGCCGCCGCGGATTCCTGCCGCCATCAACTACACCATTGGTATGTCCAAGAGTTTTAGAATTTACCTTATGCAACAATTTTAGGTTTATGTGAAGTTTGTCTAGCAATGTGAATTTTGTGCTTGTTTAGTCTTATTTTGTGAAGCTTTTTTCTGTGAAGTTGAAATTGCAATGTGAATCCTGATGAACCCTTTTTCCCAAAGTTGTTTACTTTTGTCTAAACTTAGGTATGTTAATATGGTTTACATGTCATAATCATGTTCACCCTAAGAGGAAATAGTCCATTTTAGACTTGATTCCATCAATTATTGCCTATATACTTGATAGTGGGTAGAAGCTTTGCTTCTGTAAATCTTACTTTTAGGTTGTCCGAATTAATCAAAGCGACGTTAGGGTTACTAAATATATTTCGGTTCTAACTAGTTTGCTTGGGCACTAACTTTTGCTTGCGAACGGCTATAAAGTCACACCGGTGGATGTGATTATGACTAGCTGGCATGAGCGAGCCTTTGGTATGTGTGTTTGCTACATAGGCAGCTATAGAGGGGTGTGGGATGTATGTTTGGGTTCCTGGTGAGGCTGTGTGAAAATGGTTAATTTTAAGGCTAGGGTTTAGTCCTCCCCTTTCCCCCTAGCTCAGTGTCCTTTCTGGTTTAGTTTGTTGTATGTGGTTGGTTTAGTTTTTAGGAGCGGGTGTAATTTTAGGCTAGTATTTTGTCATCCCCCATCCCCCAACTTAGTGCTCGTGTTTGTGTGTTTGAGTTTGTTTGGTGGTGGCGGTGAGTTCCCGCTGTCTCATGTGGCAGTGTGATTGGGTAAAGCAACCTCATTTATTAGTGAAGGTCATAAGAGAATTCGGTTTCATTGCTTAGTTTTTTTTTAACGTTTTTTTATTATGGAATTGACCGATGGAATCTCACTATAGCAATCTAATGAGGATGGTTTCAACTGTTTCTATCTCAATATATAACCTTTTAGGCCATGCCCTTGCTACTTGAATTAATAGAACCCCTTAATTGAACCCTAAATTGAAGTAATTGAATCCTAATTAAACCCTAAATTGAATGCCCTAATCGAATCGAACCCTAAATTAAACTAATTGAACCCTAAATTGAATGCCCTAATCCAATCGAACCCTAAATTAAACTAATTGAATCCCATAATTGAACCCTAAATTGAACTAATAGAACCATAAATTGAAGTAACTGAACCCTAATTAAACCCTAAATTGAATGCCTTAATTGAATCGAACCCTAATTTAAACTGATTGAACCCTAAATTGAATGCCCTAATCCAACCGAACCCTAAATTGAACTAATAAAACCTCCTAATTAAATCCTAAATTGAATGCCCTAATCGAATCAAACTCTAAATTAAACTAATTGAACTCTAAATTGAATGCCTTGATACAATAGAACCCTAAATTGAAATAATTCAAGCGCATCGAATATGTGCATTTTGAACAATTTTTTTCCCATTTGAACATTGATAATTTGTTTGATAATTTTAGGTTGTTAATTGTGCATTTGAGAATTGTGATTATTGATCTGTGATTTTAGGTTGTTAATTGATGATTTTAGGTTATTAGCTATGCATTTGAAGTAATTGCGATTATTAATTGATGATTTCTTGTTGTTAATTGATGATTTTAGATTGTTAATTGTGCATTGAGCATTTGAGATATTGAGATTATTGACGGAGGATGGGACCCAATTGGATTGAATGTGTGATTTTTGTTAATTTTTATTGCATTGAGCATTTGAGAATTGAGAATTGAGATTGTTGACGGAGGATGAGACCCAATTGGATTGAGATACTTGTTAGTTAGCGCAGACACGGACACCACGTCTGATCGACGGTGTCCGATATTTAAAAAATAAATCAACGTATGCCGATGTGTCCGGAGGTGCGTGTCGGTGGGCATCGGACACGTGTCGGTATGTGTTAGACACGTGTCCGGAGGTGTCAAACACGTATCGGACACCATATTGACACCCTATATGAGGTGTCGGAATTGAGATTGTTGACTGTGCATTAAATTTAGGTTAATTAGGTTAACGCGACATTTTTAGCATGCACCCCCTGGAATCTCACGGTGTATGGGGGGAGATGATAGATTGGTGGGCTGCGGATACAGGATGGGACGCCAAGAGTAAGAGCGGGGCCAAGAACAGACAGAACAGAGATCCGACGCACATGGGGGGGGGGTCGGTGCCACACGATATGGTCCAACACATGAACGCGGTCAAGCACCCGGATCTGGAGGAGGATGAGGTCATAGCTCTGACGTATAGTCAGACGCATGTGCGGAAGAAGGACAAGGACGAGGTGCACCGGACGGGCGACTATATTTCAGATATTGCCCGGCGGATCGATGTGAGTCAATTTGTTTAAGTTGTTAATTTTTTGTCTTTATATCCTCAATGTATGTTGCGTTAATTAATGCCCTAACATATCTTTATATCACTATTTTTTACAGGCATCGTATGAACAGCTTAGGGGGTCCAAGCAGCAGTCAGGATAGCCATGAACGTCCATTAGTACGGGTGCGAGTACTGGGTTGAAGCGATGGCTGGATACGCCGAAGGTCGTCAATCGGCCGAAAGGCCGCATACGCGGCCTGCCTAGCACGACTGCTTATGCCGTGATAGGGGCGTCCTCACCCCCCGCTGCCCCTCCATAGACACCGGCTCCTCGGCGTCCGTTGGACGACGAGGAGATCCAGCGCATTTTTACGGTATTAGTGAGGATGATCAGGGAGCAGGGTACCGCTGCTGGACATGCCGAGCCAGCCCCGGATCAGCAGGATCCAAATCCGAGACTCGGCAACCCCTGATGAGCCCCTTCTCGTGCCCGGTCCCAGCTTCCCCCCCCCCCCCGCGCCCGGCTTGTACTCTTCTCCCCTCCCCTAACCGGCTGTATCCGGTTCCCGACTTGTACGTAATGAGTCTTTTTTATAATAATTTTTTTTTATGATTGATTATATATATATTCTTTGTGTATTGATTATTGCGCGTTGTTGTTGAGAAATGAATTTTTTATTACAGGTCTTGGTAATAGAAAAAAAAAGATTTCAAATTTTTTTTGACTTTTGGCGACGGACTATTTCGTCGCTAAAAGCTTATTTAGCGACGGAATATTCTGTCGCTAAAACATTTATTCCGTCGCTAATTTAACAAAAAAGAAAACAAATTAAAATACTTAAATTATAATTAGAGACTGATATTCCGTCGCTAATTAAAAATAAATCCGCCGCAAAAACTTACATATTAGACGATGGATTTAAAAATTCCGTCGCCAAACTTCTAATAACATACTTTTATACGAGAGACTTTTAGCGACGGTAAATCCGTCGCTAAAACTTTTAGCGACGGATTTTAGGCTTTTAGCGATGGGGAAATCCGTCGCTAAAAGCCTTTTTTCTTGTAGTGTGAGGCATCGATGTGCGAGTGATTATAAGAATTGACTAAATATTTTGAGGTTGAGTAATTATCTCCGGTTGGTTGGGTTATGAAACCCTAGGTTATAATTGAAATATTATAGTATAGTGAAACGATCGAAGCTACTATTGATGTTCTCAACTCATATTTGGAGGTCATATGTAAGATTCGGTAATATCTTCGTTTGGGAGTTACGTAAAGTATGTGAAATTTTGAGAACGAAATTTTTTTAAGGGGGAGAGTGTCATACCCCGATATATTAAATGGTTTAAACTAAAACTTTTAGCGGCGAAATTTTTAGTGTCGATATTTTTTTATTTAGCGACTTTTAGTGACAATTAATGAAGCGGAGTTATGTAACGACCTGTTAAATTTTCCTAGTGCATTATTTTAAGCAAAATAGTTATTTTGGGCATTTCGTAATAATAAAAAATTTTGCGTGAATTTTGAAAATGACCTAAAGTCTGGGGGGTTTTCGTAATTTGCCAGTCTAGGGTTTTATTTCGGGGTCTAGCCCCCTCTTTCTGAACCACATTAGAGAGAAAGAGAGAAAGAAGGAAGCATATTTTTGGCGATCGAATTTCTTTTCTGGTAAGTTTTTAACCCTTGTTTTTCCCCTAGTTTACTCAGTGATTTATGGGGGAGATGGGCTGAGATTGTAGCCATGAGAAGGGATGGAGTTGTTGTGTGTTTAGTGTGGGTTTGTGTGGCATTGAATTTGTGTGTGTTTTGGTGCTGGTCGTGAAGATTTTTAGGTGGTGGACATGGCTGCCGCAACAAACAGTCGTGGGTGAGGGTAGGTGAGGCTATGTATAGGGTAATAAAAGTAGATGCGAGGGACTGCGGGTTAGAGGGGAAACCTAGATGTGAGAGGCTACAGCTTAGAGTTAGAGAGAGAGAGAGAGAGAGAGGTAAACCTATGTGTGAGATGACTGTGAAGAGCATTGTGAGTGCAATGTGAATGTGTGTGTGTTATGTATGTGTGGAAGAAACAAGAAGGAAGTGCCCTTTTCTTGTGTGACCCTCTGTGTGATAAATGGTGTGTGCGCGTGTGCTGAACAAGGAAAAAGGACTCACTGCCGTGAGGCAGTGGATGTGGGATGTATATGTGTGTATGATTGTGGAGCTTGGGTGTTTTTGTGTGAGATGCGGTGTATTGTGTGTATATGTATGTGTGCGTGGGTGTAAAAAAAATGTGGACGTGAGTTTGTGTGTGTTGTGCGTGTGGGTGAGTTGTGTGCTTGTGTATGTATGTATATATACAGTGTGCTCCGAAAAGTAAACGGGCGTTAAATTTGGGCAATCCTAAGATATTAGTAGTGCATATGAGCTTAAAAAGACTTTGGGGCAAAAATATAATTTTTGAAATTTTGGGGGAATTTTCATGATTTTGGAAAACTTTGGGGGCATAATTATAAATTAATGTTTCTAGTGATGAAAAATAATCAAATGGGTGGTAGTGTATGTTTTAGTGACATCTAATTTAATTAATCAAGATTAGACTAATTTTGGGGCTTAATTGTAATTACATAAGATTTTGGGTCTATTTTGCAATTACGGAAAATTTGGGGGTTAATTTGCAATTCTTGAAAATTTGTACCTAGGTGTCAAATTCTTGGAGAAAACTCTCTCGATTAATGCCACCTCCTACTCTTGTATGTGGTGATTAATGAAGAGTAGACCAAATAGAAAGCAAAAGAAAAACAAAGGGGAATTTCGGGAAAGATAAGAACAAACAGAGAGAAGAAAGGAGCAGAGAAATGGAGGGGAAAACAGAGGAAAAAATGAATGAATTCCTGCCATTTTTTAGTAGGTGAACTATCCAAATCTCTACTGTGCATATCCTAGTATGTGGTATGGTATTCATGTGTGTGTTTTGTAACCGTGGAGTGAGTGAGGAAGCCATGAACATGGCTGCGAAAAGAAGTGTTTTCTGGAAAATTTATGGCCTCGGGTGGGAGATCAAGGCTATGATTCCGTGTAATTTTGATGTGTAGGTTGTGTTTGATGGATTTTCAGACTTGAACGGGGTAAAGGGGAGGGATTGTGATTGTGCAGTGGGTGCAAGGTGCGTTTACTGTGTGTGTGCATACATGTGGGTGTAAATTCGTGGAGGTTGTATGAATTAATCGTTGATTAGGTAGCGATCATGTGTGTTTGAAAGGAAGAAAGGAGATTTAGTGAGGTTGTATGTGTGGCCGAAGGATGGGAGTGGATGGCAGTGTGTGAGCGTGTGTTCTTCGGCTGTGAGTGTGTACAGGGGCGGATCCAGGAAGTTCAACCGGGAAGAACCAAAAGTCATAAAAAAAATTGACGCCTAACATAAAAGAATTCGCGTTACGATTGAATACGTTAAATATAAAATAGATTTGCTCAATTTGACTAATAATCATATAATATCACTATTTATAGTGATTTATTTAACTTGATAAAGTTAGTCAACAACAAACTATTAATCTTGGATGAATTAAACTTAACTCTTATTGTATACATGTATTACTAGTGTGATTACCAATTGTATGATGACAATAGTCATGTATAACATATTTTAAGAATTTAAACTAAAAAAGAAAAAAATAATAACTAACCTTGATCTATTAGTGTTTTTTTTAAAATATGATGATTTATAATTTGAAAAAATGAAGATGGACAAAGGAACGAAGAAGATAAAGACTACAACGACCGGTGGTACAAAAAAGTAAATAACATAACAAAATGAAACTCTAATACATTCATTTATAATATATTGACATTTTAGTAAATATTTTAAACATATTTATCTATTGTTTAAGACAACAAATTTTATTTTTCTCAAACTACTGTAGGGTGGGGTGGGGGGGGGGGGGGTGCCATGGCCCCCCTGGTCATGCTTGGGCTCCGCCCCTGAGTGTGTACGAATAATGTGTGTGTTAATGTGTAAGAGGTTAAGGTACTAGTGAGTGGAGGTGTCTTGGTGTGTGAATTCGTGAGTGGTGTGTGTGTAGCAGGGAGTGTACTTTAGCTGAAAGATGGAGAATATGAGAGGTGTGTGTGTTTTAGGTGAAAAACTAGGTGTGATGATTTGAATAGTAAGTGTAATTGTCGCTAAAGTTAGAAATTACTTAAGCAGATTTTAATTCGAATTTTTATAAATAGTTCAAACCAAAATTAGATAAAGTCAAAAACTGTAACCACAAATATTTTTACGAGGCCTAAGCACTGGAATGTTTCAGGAATTTTCGGTGTCCGCGAAGGGCGTTAAATTAGAGTATCGATTAAGCGAATGTCCGAATTTATTTAACCTAGTAAAAATAGTTATTTTATTCTAGAAATTTTAGTAAAACCCTATTTTACTTATATGATTCATTATCTAAAAATTCGTGCCATTATGAGACTGACAGTCTTTTTTCCGCAACTGACCTTTCAAGCGCTCGGTCCGGACACCGGTTCGGAATTTTCGGGCAAAAATTTCTAAAATACTTTTTAGTACAGAAACGACATCAGGATGCTTAAAATAGCATTTTACGATATTTTTCCGGTGCCGGAAACTCACAGGGGCATTTTGGTAATTTATCACCCCAAAGGGGTATTTTGGTAATTTGACCTAAGAAAGGTATTTTTGGGTAAAATTGCGTACGGTAAGGATATTATAGTGATTCTAATTACGAGAACACCATTTTGGTGATTTAAGTCCGATGGGCATATTGGTAATTTTACACCCCAGGGGCGTTTCGGTAATATTATCTACGCGTGAGGGAGGTTCATTTTAGGAGCATGTATGAGTCCGTATTAAGTTATAATATTGTGCTATAGACTGTGTTCTGATGATTTGATCATCTTATTTGGATTAAAGCTAAAGACTTCCGGTTAAGATAAATTAGCTACGGATCCAAGTAAGGGATTCTACCTGAACCCTGAGAGAGGACTTTTGTCCGAACCCTTATTTGATAACTCGTACTTGTAACTACTGCTTTGAACTACTTACGACTAATGTCGAACTCTGAAGTATGTATTGATACAAGCATGTTATTGCCCAGAAAACCCCAATATTGAACCTGAATCGATTATTTGGAAATCTTGTGATGCTCGCCTGTATTGCATGCTGAGCAAATTTGATAATTCTTTGTATCCATTCTTTCGAATTGTTGTGCCTAAATCCGATAACTATTTGCAACCGTTTTGCTGTTTATTTTTTATTTTCTTCTGAAATTCCGAATGATGACTTATTTTGGTATATTATGGTTATTAAAATCGGATCTGATTTTGGTGAATTGAGCTTATGTTAATGCTTATTGATATTGTTGATTTTTCTGTGTTGACCTGGGTATCTGTTCTGTGGGGGAGGCGGTATAAGGCTAATCTGAATCCTACATGAAACGCAGGCTAGTACCCAATGGGACTAGTAATTATATTATGGTACATCATGCATGTATACACTCTATTAGCTTGTCGGAATGACATTGCAATCGCCCAAGATCAACATTGATTTTTGATTTTATCTGCTATGTATATTGATGTAACCGTTACAGAAATGACTGCTTTGTATATTGTCTTGATTGTTACAGAAATGACTGAAAAGTATTCTCATGAAATAAATTGGGTTCGTGTTGAAATCTTTTTGAGAACTCTTCAGTGTATTTTGGAAAGAACTGTCTCTGGTGATCTGTCTACGTTTTAAAATCTTTTGAAAAACCATCATCGTATTTTGGAATGATGGCTTTGAAGATGATATTTTATGGATCGTTCTGGAACCCATCATGATTGTATTTGGCAATTTTGGTATTTTTATTTATGATGAAGTTTGATCGTTTTGGAATTCATTAAGTTTTGATCGTTTGAAGTATTTTGGAAATCATCGTCGGTTGGATTCTTGAGAATAGTGTTGTAATCTTTTTGTAGTCCTTGTACGACCTTACTGAGCTCTCAAAAGCTCACCCTTCGTTTGACTCCCTTCTGCAGGTGATGATAAGCTGTAGCAAGTTCGGGAATGGGTTAGAGTCTACGTGCAGTTTCGGTAAGCTCGCCACTATAGTATAGTGAGACCACTGCGTGGGTCGGTACTGTTACCTTGTTTTATAAGGACTCGAGTTTTTAAAGAACTTAGGTTTTAACAGTTTAGGTTTAAGTAGTCTCCCATTAACATTAATTAGCCCTAAACCTGGATGATTTCTCCTGATGGGTACAGACCTCCTACCTTGACCCCTCAACCTCCGCACAGCCTAGGCCCTCCTCCCTGGCTAGATTTTATTCTCTCTCCCTCTTTGGCCTTTAACTCTGAAATTGATACCAAACGCAGGTATACTCTGTTTGCGGTAACTGCTATGGAACATGTGTGGATGAGCAGGAATCAAAAAGTTTTCAGGGGAAATGCTCCAAATGCTTCTGATATAGGTAAAAAGGTCATTTTGGCTTTCAATCGTCAGGTCGCGGCTCTCTTAACTCCCAAATCAAGCACCAATTCTTCAAGGGCATGGCAACCTCCTCCGAGCCAATGGTTTAAAGTTAACTTTGATGCTGCAATTCGTATAACTCAATCTTTCCAAGCGGCGATCATCTGGGATCAGAATGGCATGGCGGTTGCGGCAGAAACAAAAGTTGCAAACGAAAGAGAACTTGTGATTGCAGAAGCAATGGCTGCTTTGCTTGCCATAGAAATAGCCTCACGGATGAAGGGCACCCACGTTATTTTTGAAGGCGACGCACAAACGGTGGTTGACTGGCTGAAGGATCATGACTCCACTCCACACTGGAGCTGTTTTGCAATTATTGAGGAAGCAAGGAAAAAGCTGGAATTGTTCATCTGTTGGGATTTTTGTAAAGTTAACAGAACCGCTAATAGTGCGGCCCATAACTTAGCGGCTTGGGCTGATGTCCACCAGTTTTCCGGCCATGTTCCCATTTCATCCATCCCCCCTCCTTTTGTTCATGGATGAAAAGGAACTGGTTTAACAAACATCATGTTACAGATGCTATATTATCAACGGGTTTAGGTTTAATGTAAAAGATGATGACCGAACAAAACAAACCCAAAACAATGGAGTCTTGGTCAACGGTGACTGTTATACCGAGAATTGCATGGACTTTTACGGAGAGCTAGATGAGATTGTTAAGGTAGCATATTTGGGTTCCCAAAACCACCTGGTAATGTTCAAGTGTACGTGGTTCGATGTCACATGCAGTAGAGGAATCCGTGTTAGCTCTCAAGGGATTGTAGATGTCAATGTCAAGTCAAGACTTGTATCAGACGAGCCCTTTGTGTTTGCTAGTCAAGCTGTACAAGTCTTTTACGCGGAGGACGTCGCCAATCCCAAATCTCATTGGTATACAATTATCAAGTCCAAGAAATTGTCCGTGACATATGACAGTGCGCTAGACACCTTTCAAGCCGACCAACCACCTGTCTTGTTACCTATTGAGGTGAACAACGAGGATGATGATCTTCTTTTTCCAACAACACTTCATGTAGGAGAAGAAGTCATAGATGATGACGTGGAAAGTGTTGAAGATGATGTGACTGAGTCTACTGATGAAGATGATGAATTAGAAGATGAAGAGGACGACGAGTCCCACGAAGAAGAGGACGACGAGGAAAGTGATG
Organism: Escallonia rubra; assembly: GCA_033065855.1. Classification (NCBI taxonomy): domain Eukaryota; kingdom Viridiplantae; phylum Streptophyta; class Magnoliopsida; order Escalloniales; family Escalloniaceae; genus Escallonia; species Escallonia rubra. The sequence goes on from JAVXUO010002318.1 coordinate 42,928, forward strand.
AAGATGATGATGATTCTCAAACTGAAAATGATTGACTTGTAATGTTGTAACATCACAGGAAAAATGTAGTAACATTTCATATTGATGTGTTTTTGCACCTCCGTTCGTATGTATATTATATATATAGTGCCGATGATGATTTCTGCCAAATTATTGTTTTTAACGTGTTAATGTCTTTGTAATTTATCTATATGAAGTCAGATATGGATAGGATACGGCCTATTCGTGGCCGGGCTGGACGCCGAGCTGCTTCCTCCCCCGTGGGTCCCACCTCGTCATTGCCCATTGATGACGAGGCACAGAGTGATCGCGTACAGCAGATGGGACTCCAGCCCCAGCCCCAGCCATCGCCCCAGCCCGACTCATATTCATCCCACATGCGCGTGCATTCTTCTTCTTCCGTGGGTTCTACCTCAAGACGAGTTTACATTGCCTAACATCGACATCCTTATGGAGGCCACCACCGGACACAAAACCTTGTCTTCCATGGATGGTTTCATCGGCTATAACCAAATTCAGATGAATCCTGATGACTGTGCCAAGACAACCTTTCGCACTCCCATGGGTAACTTATATTGGAAAGTCATGCCTTTCGACCTCAAGAATGCGGGTGGTACATATCAACAGGCAATGATAGCCATCTTCCATGACATGATACACCGTTCAGTGGAAGACTATGTTGATGATCTCTTTATCAAGTCTTAAAAGGAAAGTGATCATCCTCACTGACCTCCGAGAAATTTTTGATTGTTGTCACCAGTACAACATACGGATGAACCCGCTGAAATATCCCTTTGGAGTCTCCTCCGGCAAATTCCTCGGCTTCCTGGTAAGTCGACAGGGCATTGACGTTGACCCGTCCAAGGTCACCTCCATCCAAGACATGCCACCTCCGAAAAACACTAAGTAGTTGAAGAGTTTCCTCGACAAGGTTTCTTACCTTCGCTGATTCATTCTCGTACTGGCCGAACTTATTACACCATTCCAACACTTGATGCGCAAAAGCGCCCCGTGGAGCTGGGGTCTGCCCCAACAGCAAGCTTTTGAGCATATCAAGTCGGTCCTCATGTCGCCCTAAACGATGGTTGTGCCACAGCAAGGTTGCCCCCTCATACTTTACTTGACCTTCACGCCCAGGTCCATAGGGGCTCTGCTTGCCCAAGAGGTGGATAGGGTGGAACGTCCTGTTTATTACCTCAACCGGACGATCAAAGGACCCGAAGCCAATTACTCCGAGCTCAAGAAGCCCTGTCTAGCCTTAGTATACGCCTCGCAAAAATTTAGACACTACTTTTTGGAGCATCAGATCATACTTCTCACCAAGACCGATCCACTACGGTATATGTTGACCCGGCCTTCCCTGTCTGGTCAACTTACCCAGTGGCTGCTGCTCCTGGCTGATTCGGCCTATCTATCAAGAACCCTACAGCTCTACGGAGTGAAGCTCTTACAGACCTCTTGGCCTTCTTCCCAAGCCAACATTACGAACTGACCTCGGTTCAATTGCCTGGGGAGGAAACAACCCTGCTCACCGACATAGATGAATTGCGGATGCTTGAGTTCGACAACTCAGCCACCAGCAAAAGTCTTAATGGGGCACTCCTCCGGCAAGGGGGTGCCGACATAGTCCTTCGAAGCCCCAATGGTGTTACCACCTCCCTGTCCTTCAGGGCTTGCATTCCCCGTGTCTAACAACGAAGCTGAGTATGAGGCGCTCGTCATTGGCCTCATGCTTACCATCGGTACGGGGGCTAAGTCATTATGTGTGAAAGGGGATTCCAACTTGATTATGAAGCAGGTTGACGGGGAGTTCACGGTCAAGGAGCCAGCCTTGGCGCCCTATTGTGCCTTGGTGCAACACTTGGAAGGAAGACTCGGCCATGTCCAGTATGAACATCACAACAGGTGCCACAACAGACATGCAGACAACTTGGCCACGATAGCGTCAAAGATAGAGCTTAATGGTGAATAGGGAATAGGGAATGCTAACCATCATCACGAGAACCGAACCTTGTATAGCTTTGAACTTAGTCCCGACAGACACTACCGCAGACGATTGGAGGCAGCCGATCGTCGACCAACTCAAGGCACCATCTCTTGCTTATGCCTCTACCCTCACGGACTTTTTGATGTTAGGAGATGTCTTGTACAAACGATGTCCCAGAGGCACTCTAGCTAGGTGTTTGGCACCAGAAGAAGCAAAGCATAAACTTAACTCGGCCATCAGAAGTGTTGCGGCCTCGACGGTCCTCTTCTATACTGTCGCCTTCAACGCATGGGCCTTTTTTTGCCATGTGGCCAAGGATGCTTCAGATGTACAGTGGGATTGTCCCGAATGCTTATATGCCCCAAACGACGCGAAAGCTCTTGTGATTGAAGTCGAGGGTTACTGGCGCCAGCCTTTCATCCAATACTTATCATACGGGGTTTTACCACCTGATCGCCACTCCGCCAGATCTATCAAACGAAAATCGGCCAGATATTTTGTGACGGAAGGTGAGTTGTTTCGTAAAGTTTTTTCAGAAGGTACCCTGCAATGCTTGCAGGATGCCCAGGCAGTACAAGTAATTAAAGAGGTGCACAACAGGGATTGCAGTGAACATCAAGGTTCTCAAAAGCTGTATGCAGAATTACTAAGGCTGGGGTATTATTGGCCGACAATGGAATCCGACTCCATCTCCCATGTCCAACATTGTGAACCATGCTAGTGGCACGCCGACAAGATGCATACATCGGCATCTGACCTTCGCATGATCCTGGCCCCTTGGCCATTTCACTCTTGGGCTCTCGACCTCATCGGCCTGATACACCCGCCATCTAGACATTCTAACTTCTTGCGTGACCACATCATATGTCGCTTCGGCATCCCTCAGTGTATCATGTCCGACTACGGCCGGTCGTTCATCAACAGGGAGGTTCGAGCTCTCATGGAAGGATACAACATCAACCATGCCACATCAACCCCTTATTATCCACAAGGCAATGGTCAAGCTAAAGCCTCCAACAAGACTCTACTACACGTACTGTCACAGATGGTTCATGACGCAAGTGGGTTATGGTCTGAAAAAATAAGTCTTGTACTTTGGGCTTACAGAACCTCCAAGCACACAGTGATGAAGGCCATGCCTTTCTCCCTCGTCTACGGGAATGAATGCGATGTACCAGCCAAGATCGCAGTCGCCTCGGCCAGACTTTCCCTAAGCAGCGATCTCGGGGAGGAAGCAACCCGAATGGCAGCCCTTGAGGGCCTTGATGAACGGCGAGCCACTGCCTTACGTCGTATGAAGAAGTATCTTGAATAGCTCATGAAATCTTATGGGAAGACATTCAAGTCATGATCATTTGCTCAGGGCGACCTCATCCTCCAAGCCGCCAAGCATGTATGCGCCAACATGTTAACCCCAAGTTCACGCCAAATTGGGAAGGCCCTCTCCAGGTGCATGCAGCTAGAGACAACGGCTCTTATCTCCTTCTCAACCCTGATGATGGCCAGATCACGGCCCCTATCAACGACCGCTACCTGAAGAAGTATGATGCATAGTCAGTTGCGGTAGTGTTCCCCCAGCCCTACCCGCCCAAAGCATAGCACACTTGCCCACCTATCACCTTTTTGTATATGCATGTCTGTTTATCGTCTTGTAACTTTTGTTGATTATTACAAGTTCTTACTCTACTCATGTAATGGCATTTTGGCCCAAGTACTATCAATGCAAAGTCATTCTGTTGCCTCAACTTCTGTTTGTTATACACATTTTTTTATTTTAACCCATGTTCACTAAGTAACCTGCTATGGGCGGGGAGGGGAGGAACATCAACGGGAAACCAACATATGAAAGACATTCAAGCACGGCAAAAGAAAATAAAACAACATGCAACAGCAAGGACCAATACGCGAGAACATGGCAACAATACCCATATCATCAAAATACATGTAAACCAAAGGCTTGTCGGCCACTATTGGGCGCCACAGATACAACAATGTAGCTATAAACTACGGAAGCCTAGACAACAATGCCTTCACAGGGTGAGAGCTGAATGCCTGAAGTGTCTGTCGCTGAGCCTGTAGATCGGACCATCCCTCATCAAGCTCGGCCTACCGCCACAGCCACTCTGCCTCTCGAATCTTCACCTCAGCATGCCTCCTCTGCCTCTGTAGGTCGGCTAGCTGCCTATTGATCCTGGCCAACTCTCCAGCAATCTCTGACCGGTTCTCCTCCAATCCTATCCGCCGCCTCTCCAGCAATGTCTCCTGCATACGTACTAAGGCCAGCCTCTCCCCCACAGCACCCCTCTCACTCCTCGATCTCAAGAAGTCCGCCAACCAATCCAACCGCAAGCCCAATGATGTAAATGACACGAACTTTGAAAGAGACCGCAATATGAACTCTGAAGTCCAGCCCGTCGACGACACACTAGCAACGGGCACCAACCACTCCACAAACCCGACATACACCCATCTCAGAAGCAACGGGTTCCCAACAGTCACTCCCTCAAATGTCTGCGGGAACCTTGCCCTCACAAGCTCCAATCGGCGTACAGTCTAGGCAGGAAGACTGAGACCCTCCCAGGATGGCACGTCTACATGCCCAACCGAAGACCCTCTGTTAGCATCTCCGACTGCCGCACCAACGCCACCCACTGTACGAGTATCTGGCAATCTCGCAGTCGTCTGCGCACCAATTGTAGCTAAGTGCATTGCCAGTCGAGTAACACCAGCATCAATTGCCGACACTGACGATATGTCATAAGGACGATCCGCCACAGGCTGAACATGAGTCTCCTGCCAGTGCACCGGGGCTGTCACCACAGGCTTAGGCTCCACAGGTTCCCCACGATCCCCTCCCACGGCATCTATCTACATGCCTATCCACTAGTCACCACCGACATCGAACATAAGAGTATCACTTACAGGTCGGCCATATAAAGCCTCAACCATCTCCTCTGGGACAGGCGATGGACTCGAGCATCTCTCCGGCTCCACAACATACTCCACAGCCTTGATCTCCGTCATCCTGACATCCAATGTCTTGACCTCGGCTGCCATAGCCTCCTCCCCCTCGGCCTCTGAGCTCGGTTCACTGCACTCCTCACTTGCTACATCATCGAGCTTCTGTCAAAACAACCATCAATCAATACATATATAAGACCATTGCCATTTAGCACATGCAACTGGACTTGATAAAGAAAAGAAAAAAAAAGCTAACTTCGGAGTCTGAGTCCGACTCATTACTCATCTGACACATCACGCGGCCCCTTCGACCCTGATACGCGTGAGGCTGACATGCCTGCGCTGGCCTGGCGAGCCATCTCCATCATCCCCACTCGTAGCGCCGACAGGGGACCCTTACTGGCCCCCGGAACCCTCGGCATAGGCACAACCAGATCATCCCTCGTGTCATCCACCTGGGCATCGTCATGAGGCACCGCGGTACCCTCATCAGCATCTATCTCTGAGCTCACAATGGAGGTCCCAGTAACTAGCACTAGCATCCCACACACTCTAGCAACTGAAGCCAATATCAAGCTCAACGCTATGTCGCAAGCAAAAACATCAACACGTCAACGTGTGCCCAACCGCTGTGCTAACCACTCTGCCCAGCTATCTCGCAGCCTCTCCCACCACCATGCGTACTCTACTGTCACCGCCCCAAACAACTCCGTACCAGGCCATCTCCACTCTGTCGTCGGTGCCGGCCACTGGCGGACTCAATCATATCGTGTGTACTCCAAAGTGGTCACCACACTCTAGGGGTTACCATACCCACATAGGGGCTCCAAGTCATAACCGAAGGCCAACAAAAGACGGTCCGGACTGTACCTCGCAGCATAGTACCGACACTTGGCTGGCCTCCTGCCATCATCTGTCATAACCGGGAGTCACCCCGGGAAATATGCAAAAAGCAATATAAGTTGTCCCAATCCCAGGTCCCCTCTCCTGGTCAGCGTCATCATGATAACATGTACGTGCAATCATGGTAGCACCCCATATGATGAATGCATATCCATGTACGGCCGTGACAAGCATGCATCCCGTCTATCCAGGACCTGCACCAACGGACACTCCGGCCTCCTAATACTTGCCCATGCATACGCCCACGTCCCGCTGCACCACACAGCAACCTGTGGAGACTTGCTTGGCCGTGTCACCGTACCCATCGTAGGCGATGGATGCTCGAGAGGGTATCTTATCGGCCGATACTCGGGATAACACTCGTACAGATGTCACTGTAGAAACATCCAGTCCACGTACGTCGCCACCTGATACCGGCCATGTGACCGCTTCACGTCATTCACAAACTGGTCCAGACGTGAGTACAGGTTGCCCAGATACACGGGAGCCAACCCGACGCGCCTACCTTGCGCCATCCGAATAACAAGCGGGAATACCCTAGGGGCGATGCCATCCTCCGGTGTCCCCTCAAACACATACCTACAAGTACGGACCCACAGCATATATCAAAATTTTATCCTACCATGCAGCGCATGGCAAAGTACAACATTATCAACTACCAAATTTTTTAAGTACAAGTCCAACCTATTCTACATGGCTAAAATGACACATGCAACATATATAAGAATAAAGCACAGCGACAATACGAACTTACCCCGACAAGAACATGGCTAAGAGGGCCACCACCATCTCGTATCTCTCCTTGCCGCGGTATGGCCCCATCACGAGGTCGGCCGCATTGCCCTGCTTTTGTCCCGTCTTCGCCTGCACCGAACCAAAGAAATGTTTGATCCACCCACTGTATGTCCCCTTCCGGTGCCTCTTCATCTCTGCCAGGATATCTAACAACTGGGTCTGTAGTACACGCTCCTCGCTGCTAAGCCGAGTCACTCACGCATTCTCCTCCCCGTGCATCGGCAGCCCCATCAGCATCATCACATCAAGTAGTGTTGGCTCGATCTCTCCGTACTCTGCCACGATGGTATCTGACTGGGTACTCCACCTGGACAGTAGTAGGGTCATACCCGGTGTATCCCTGTAGAGCTCCAATCCACTTGCGATAATGTCTATGGCTGGTAACAACCCAAGTGGCCGCAGCATCCCCGTCCACTTCGGACACTCCACCATATACTCACACTAGAAGTTTCACCCTATCGGCATCGTACTATGGCTCTTAAACACCATAGCCGACCAGGGTAAGTCTTCTCTCTCGGCTAACAGGGCCGGTATGTATCTCGGCGACATGATAGGTGCCTCATCCCAGCTCGGCGTGCGAACATAAGACGACGGCACCTGTGGCTCCTCTCCCATTGATGGACCACCCCACGGCGTAGTAAAGGCCTCATCGGCCACCCGAATGGACAATTCCTCCACAACTCCCGGTCTGGCGTACTTGGCACAAACCCCTTCACTCCCAACAAAGTGTTCGTCTTGCTTGGCTCTGGATCACAAGTCCTCACCCCACCATCATCAAATGTCAACGGCATCCCCGACCCCCCGGTCGGCACTGGCGCGGCCTCAGCTCCCAGAGGCGCGGGCGCAGTAACTTTGCCCAGCGAGGGTCACGACGCGCTAATCTCCGTACCTCGCGACCTTGCCCACTACTTCCGCCTCACTTTCTTCACCACCTTCACCGGTGAGGCATGCTCACCTCCCACCCTTTGGCCCTCGACCACCCTGACTTCACCCCTCGACCTTGCCATCTCCACATGGCCCTCAGACACTTTCCCTTTCCTTTACCCGCCAAACCCCTTACCCCGACCGACCCCCATACCTGTCCAACCACCTCCACACCCCACGAACCCCTTCCCTCGGCCGACCCCCTTGCCCGCCGACCCAACACTGGCCGATCCTTCATGGCCTTCGGCCCCCTTTTTTTCTCCTTCCCCTCCAATCTCATTTCCCTTCCCCCCACTGCCCAACACCCCCGCCAACCCCCCCCCCCCCCCGAGCCGATTGAGCCATTTTCCCCTTCTCCTCTTCCTCCTCTCCCCCCACTCTCCTTCCGTTTTCCCCCACTCCCTCCCTCGCCGACCCCCAAGCCAGCCAACCCACCCACGGTTACCGACCCCCCTAAACCTACCGAGCCCCCATCGGCTAATACCTTTCCCATTCTTTCTTCTCTTCTCCCCTCTCCCCCTTCCCTCCTCCCTTCCTTCTCCTTTTCCATCTCCCTCTCCCTTCCCCCTCATTCCCTTTCCCCATGCCCCCCGAATCCCCCTCCCCGTCGACCCTCGGCCATGGCCGAGTGCCTTGGGTCTGACGGGTGGGTCGTGCCACCACCCCCTCCCCTCCACTCCCACTTCTACCAACCCTTTACCTCCCTTGTGTGCCATGTCTTCTCTTCTTCTTTCTCTCTTCTCTCTCTCTCTCTCTTCTTAAGCCTTGAATGAGTCAAGTAAAAGACTCCACCGACCCCCTCTTTTTATATATATGTGGCCCAAGATTAAATCTTGGCCATTCATTTGAATTTCAAACCAAAAAGTTTTTTCCCCCCAAGAATCTCAACAACTCTTTTTCAAACGCATCACCTCATTTCGCGCTAACTTTATTTTTTTGCGCTGTCTTTGTTGGGAATGATGTCACAAAATTTTTTCACACTCATTACCGCTACCACAAAAATTTCACGCACTCCCATTTTGTGACGCAACTTTTATTTTCGCGCTATCGTTCTCTTTTTGCGCTACACTACCAAAAACGCATCTCATGCTTTTCACTATTATTTTTTCTGCTATCTACTAAATTCGCGCTACTCATTTTTCAACCCAAAAAAAAAAAATTAGGCTTTTTACGCAACAAAGTTTATGCGTGCAGCGCCGGCTCGGGTTGCCCCTCCACGCACACTAGTCGCAGGGGGCTTATGTTCACAACCTATTCAGGTCGCACCCAAGGGCTCACCAGGGGTCTCGTTTTGCGTGACACGTCACTTATTCAACGGTTAAATTTTTAACGTTTTCAACAGGTCAAAATACACACACTCAAGTCACTTGCATTTTTCTTTGACTTTTCGTGGCAATTTATGACTAAATTTATTTTTGCGTAGCCAACGTAGCGATTTTGGAACCACCAAGACTTAGAAAAATGTGCAAAACAAGACTTGGCACGACTCCCACCATAAGGGGGTCGGCCACCTCCCTTAAAGGGGAGGGGGGGTCGGCCACCTCCCTTACAAGGGGGTCGGCCATCCCTACCTTGGGAGCTCGCAACCATCTTTCTTTTACGCATTCAAACACCATCTCTACAATGCTCACCCATCACCCGCGACCGTACGACGCCTGTTGTCGCCCTTACACCGTCGCCGTGACAACCGTCCACTCGCGACCACGCACCATCGGCACGCGGTCGCCCGTGGGCCATCTCCGACACACTCCGTCGTGCCCATGAGCCGCGCCGTTGATACAACCATGACTCCTGGCTCTCTATCACAATGCCATGCCCCTGGCACCATACACACTTCACTGTGCCCATGCGCCACTTCCATGACATGTGCCCCTGGCACCAGGTATTGTCTCACAACGGTCATCACCGCTCCCATGCGCCACTTCCATGACGTGCCCCCGATACCAGGTATTATCTCGCGACGGTCGTCGTCGCGCCCATACACCACAATCATGTAACATGCCCCTGGGTACCATGCTCAATCACTACACCATGCGCCCCCGCCATGGACGTGGAACATGCTTCGACCCACTCTCCGGAATGTGCAGCATTTCGAGGGGCTCTGCTCGCGGTGCTTCGGCACGAGGACCTTCGTAGCGGGATAGGCTCGCTACCATAGAAGCCATCACCGTCTTTATTTCAGGGGGCTCCGTTCGTAGTGCTCCGGTACGAGGACCCTTTGTAGCGGGATATGCTTGATATCGCAGAAGCTATTGCCGCCTCTATTCCAGGGGGCTCCGTTCGTAGTGCTCCGGCACGAGGACCCTTCGCAGCGGGATAGGCTCGCTTCCACAGAAACTATCGTCGCCTAGGGTGATTTGCATGACACTAGGCATGTATAAGCTGCGATCACGCCCACTCATGTTACCGGTGATCATCGGCGCCCCCAGGACGATGACCCCTGGGTCACTCTGGGATGGGAGGAGGTTTTTGGAAGGCATCTCGCCTAGTCCCACTGGCGGTTGGTCACATGGACCTTCCTTCACCGTTGTTAGGTTCTCTTCGTGTCTCTCGACACAGCCTTGTGGGATTCAGTAATGGCTTTGACCGGTGGCTAGGGCAGCGGACTTGCTCTGATCATGCCGCCGTTGTGTGGTCAATCTTCTCAGACAGGTAGAGCAACGATGTGTGGGGCAGGCATCTCGAATTTGAGAACCGACAGTCCGACAGAGAATCGATATTTTTGGATCCCCTGGTGACGTGTCACTCCCAAGGGACGACACGTGTTAGCTGATGACATCCTGATGACATAGGCACACTTTTCCTTATATATAGCGAACTTTGGATTTCATTTTCAACATATTTCTCTCATTTGACATTTTCACTTTCTCACTCTGGAATCCAAATCCTTTGGAATTCTAGAGAGAGAAACACAGTTGGACCCTGACTTGGACCTTAGCTAGGATTATTGACTACCGACCATGTTCGTCTCTGCCTTGTCTCCACAGCATTGTCAGCCCTCACGGCATGTCTGGGGAGCCTTGTTATCTACCCTTACTTCACCCTAACTATCTCTCACTTTGTACAGCTGGCAGCTGACTCAGACTGAATCCTTTGTGACGCATTCAAGTATGTACGAACCCACTTTCCTTGACATCAACCTTCATATATAGTCCGTCCTATGTTTATCAATACAATAACTAGTTGTTCAGCAATTTTGTCTTAAACTTCTTTGGCTTCTTGTATTGCCAAATCACCTCATAATATTAGAATTGCAAAAGTTGATTTGTAAGAATGAGTATCAAGTCAGTCATTGTGTGTGCTTCTTATGCATCTAAAGCGTGATGAGAATTTATGTTATTTCAATACTCTTTGTCCATTATGAATATATCTCGCTTCTTAAGCAGCACGCCATTAGTATTCCTCCTAACGGTAGATAAGACCTTTGCATCAACCACAAATGCCAAAACATCTAGACACAAAGTTGTGTCATAATATATACATCACTTCAAACTGACGAACAAATATCTAGTATGTACTAGTGAACTTAGGGTCCGTTTGGAACCAATTCTTTTAGGATTTGGATTTCAGATTTGGAATTGGATTTGGAATTCAATTCACTTTTTTTTGTTTGGAACGAAAGGGAATTCAAATCACGGAATTCCAATTTTGTGTTTGGAGAACAGAGGAAATGGAAAGGTAATAATTTTTTAGACAATTATATCCTTAACTTACGATGAAAAATAAATTACGGTAAGTGGTTTCAAGTGGGCTAGTGCCACCACATGGTGGTGGCGGTGGTGGTGGCAGCACTGCACAGGGTAGCAACATCGACGATGGAAGTGGTGGGGTGGTCAAGTGATGGTAATGATGGTAGTGGTGGTCAACCACTGAAGCAAATAGTGATGTCGGTGGCAGTAGTGGTGGCGGTGGTGGCAACAGTGGTGACGGTGGCGGTGACAGTAGTGATGTTGACGGCGGTGGTGGCAATAGTGACGGTGGCTGTGGTGATGGTGGTGTTGGCGGCAATAGTGGTGGTGGCGACGGTGGTGGCAATAGTGGTGATGATGTGGTGGTGGCAGTAGTGGTGGCGACGGTGGTGGTGGTGGCATTATTGATGGCTATGGTGGCAGTGACTGTGGCGACGACAGTGGTTGTGATGGTTGTGGTGGCAGTGGTGGTGGTGGTGATGGTGGCAATAGTGGTGGCGGTGGTGGTGGCAGTACTAGTGGCGATGGCGGTGGCTGTAGTGGTGGGGGATGCAGTGGCGATGGTGTGGCAGTAGTGGTGGCGACGGTGGTAGTTGTGGCAGTACTGACCATAGTGGTGGCGGTGGTGGTGAAGGATGTAGTGGCGGTGGTGGTGGTGGCGACGGTAGTGTTAGCGGTGGTTGTGGCGGCAGCGATAGTGGTAGTAGTGGTGGCGGTGGCGTGGTGGTAGTGGTGGTGGCGACAGTAGTGGTAGCGGTGGTGGTGGCAGTAGTGGTGCCGGTGGTGGTGACAGTAGTGGTGCCGGTGGTGGTGGTGGTAGTGACAGTAGTGGTGCCGATGGTGGTAGTAAAAGTGGTGTGGCGGTAACGGCAATGAAGATGGGGTGGTGGGTTCATTGTTGGAGAGATCCAGAAAAGGGTAAGATAGGTAAATAATTAGTTTTAATTCAAGTAAATCGAAATCCCATGAAATCCGACCATTTTTCATCGGATTTCACACTATAGAAACAAATCCAGTCAAATCCCATCAAATCCAATTCCAATTCCTTTTTTTAATGTTCCAAACAACAAAATTTGAGGATTTGAAATGAAATCCCATCAATTCCATGGTTCCAAACACACTCTTAAGGAATAATTTTTCCTCTTTATCGTTAGTAACTTGATGAATTGGGGCAAAATCCTTTAGCATGTTGACCATGGTTATTAGAGACAGGGCTACCACAATGTTGGTTGCAACATTAAATGTTAACTCCAAATGTGGATGAACATGTGTGGATTTCGGCTTGGTCGGCTTTACAACCCCGTTACATTCAATATAGGTTTTCTCCTATTCAATATGGCTTTTGAACTTCACAACAACATCGTTGAACATGATTGCTCATATCCTTGTTCAATATGGCTTTTTATTACTAAAACTTTTAGCATTCAAAACTTTAACTTGCTTAAATCAATTACCGTAATAAACATGATAGGTTAGTCTACAATTGTGTAGTGATTTTAAGCATATGAAAATAGAATAGATAAGCATTATATCATACAAAATAATAGTGTATTACCATTCAAACTATATAAGGTGTAGAATAATTCATACATCCTCATATGCACCTATTATTTTTCACATTTCTCCCGATTCTTTCTGAGTTTTGAGTATTTCAAGAAAGCCAAACCTTAGAACAACTACCTGTAGTGTCCACTCCTTTTGATATTTCTATGGTTCTCTAATGGGTACAATGTCATGCTTACACAATTCATTAGTAGACATTGTCGCTATTCATAATTCCAAATAAAAATGCTAGTTATATTTGTAATTACAGACATTATATCTAACGTGTAAAAAATAAAAGCAAAGATGCAATGCATAAATAAATATCATATTTCAAAATGACGTGTAGCTTATGAGAGTGGATGCAAACGAAATTACAAAAGTTACCTCTCTGATGAGAAAACCTCTTTATATACAACATTCTTAGTGTACATCTCTTTTTTCTTCTTTGAAACTTCTTGCTTCGCGAAAACTTTTGTGGTAGACATGCAAGTACCTGGAGACAGAGCAATGTAGAGCTGCCCGTGAGAAAAAAAATGGTGCCGAGAGATAAACCCCAACATATGGTATTGTTTGTCCTTGTGCTTTATTAATTGTCATTGCAAAACAGAGTCGGATAGGGAACTTCTTTCGGCTAAACTGAAATGGATAACCCTCATTTAGAGCAGGAGAAAGGGGTATTCGTGGCAATAACACTTCCTTGCCTGCATGTTGTCCAACTGTAATCTCTGCACTGATGACGTAGTCTCTTAAGTCTCTACAAACCATCCTTGTATCATTGCATAAGCCGTTCGATGGGCCTAAGTTTCTCAACAAAATAATCGGATTATTTTGTTTGAGTACTAACTTATGAGGAGGGAGTCCGTTGGGCATCAGTGTGTTGGTAGTAGTGGTTCGAGTCATCAACTGCTTCATCGAAGTTGTAGAAGGTCTTTTCATCACCTGGGAACATCTTGATTAGCTGCTCATTCAACATGTCTACATTTTCGTTTGTCGTGGCTAATATTGCACATTCCTTCATAGACTCCACATAATGAAAATTGGTTTTCAAAGAAGGGAAAATTTCTTTTAGTAAATTCTCTTCTGGGACCTGGGTTATTATTATCTTTACACTTTATCACCATCTTATCCGGAAGAGTAATCAGGTCATTACTATTCACAGGTTGTTCCCCATTTCCAACTCTAAGAAGAAAATCACCAAAATGTTGGTCGTGTCTTGCTCACATATTTTTTGTTAGTCGTAGCTTTTCCATTGTGTGCCACAAATATGATCTGACAAGGCTTACACTAACTATTCTCGCTTTTGTTCCATGGGGTACAACTGGTAGTACCTGACAAGAGTCTCCTCCGAAGACTATAACTTTTCCACCAAATGGTTCCCGATTGTTCATTATATCTCTGAAGCTTCTGTCTACTGTCTCAATTGCAAAATGCTTAGCCATTGGTGCTTCATCCCAAATGATGAGCTTTGCTTTTCGTATTAGCTCAGCAGTGGCACTTTGCTTCGGTATGTCGCACAAGCTTGTTTCATTGACAACAATCAAAATTTTGAATGTTAAATGCGTCGTTCTTCCACCAGGCATAATTGCAGCTGCTACACCTGAGGTTGTTGTTGCCAAGGCTATCATCCCTCTTGATCTAACTTGTGCGAGCAGCGCATGGTACAAATATGTTTTTCCCGTTCCTCCAGGTCCATCAACAAAGAAGACACCACTTGCATTGGAATTGATTCGTCCAATATAGTTGTGTATGCTGCATATTGTTCATCATTTAACTTTGATGAAGCATCAAGGTCCTCGCTGGGAATTTTTACATTTAGCTCATCTCTTATTTCTCTTGAGTACGAACTTTCACACTCAGAAAGTTGGGATTCAAATGAGGCAGGTCATAGTCTTCAATTCTCTTTCCCATACTTTCTAAAAATGAGTTGATGGTTTGTAGTGTCGAGGGAATTCCGGAAGCAACAAAAGTTGCATTGTCTATTCTAAAATCTTTGGACATAGATTAAAAGTAAGTATTCCATACGTTCCTTACTTCAGATGGTTCGCAGTGTACCAAGAGGGTAACAAATACTAGGTGCAAAGCATGCAACATTTGATAGGTAACCGCTTCATTCATGCAATTCAATCACACTTTAGCCCGACTCTAGCAAGCCCCTTTTTTGGGCCGACTCTTTGAATGTTTGGCATTGCACTCCATTAACTGTTAATAAATCCTCAAACGACTTAGGTCCTCGAACATGATTAAGCAGTAACCTCCAATAATATCTCTCCCCTTCTCTTGGATTAGCTCCATTGATACGACCAATGACACCTCATTTTTTCCTTTCTCTCCAGAATCTACTGCTCTAATGCCATACAAAATGTTCAGGGAACTCGCAATAGAGAAGCTTCTCTGCTTTTGCTTTCTCGTTAGTCGAATTCATCTTGAAAAATTCTGTGAGCATCGTTCTTGAGACGTGATCCCATGAAGCCACATGTTTTAGGTTTTGATTTTTCCAATAGGTAACGCATTGTTTGTTCGGAAGGTGCAGTTGCAAGTTTATCACTACCGGAGTCATTTCGTTTAGGTTAAATTCAAATATTCTCCACATTGCCTCTGGCGTAGATACCCATCTCCCATCTTGGAACTGTTGAATCTCGTCAATAAAGTTATCTCCGTCACTAAATGATATATGCACGGCAACTTTATCGTGTCCTTTATAAATGTACTTATAAAGATACTTGACCGCCTTCAAACCTGAGCATATTTCAACATTAATATGACAATTGTATCTCATAAGCAAATATGGACTGTATGGGATGACCCACTGATTGTCTAGCATTTTTTTCCGAACCAAGACCTTTCTCTTGTCGTCTCTTCTTCTATAAATTGGGTAAGCATCTTTTCCTTGGGTCGTTTTGGAACAAAATCCTTGCGAGTAATGACTTGCATTCTCCATTAACCATGCATGGGTTATTTTTATTCTCATCGCCACAAGGGTCATGCATCATATGCATTTTGACCAAATTATAGAGAGCCGGGTGAGTGTCGGGATCAGGTAACTCCGCATAAACAAACTTATCATATTGATCTGGAGTCGTGATCTTGTATTCTGACTTTAGAACGATAAGCATATGTGCGTGTGGAAGACCTCTTTTTTGAAACTCAATCACGTAAACATTGGCCGCTACTTTACCAAATATCTCCTTCTTAAAAAGTTGGTCTTTAAGGTCTTGAAGCTTTGCTCAAAACACGCATGCAGTCAAATCAGGCCGATCCTGAGGTTTCTGACATTCTTGTAGTTCGCCTGTAATCTCATCCCACTCAGGATTACACGTCATTGTAAGAAACAAATTAGGCTTTCCAAATCGTTGGACCAATGCCATTGCATCAAGATACCTACAACGCATGTCCCTCGAGCCCCAACAAAAGATGCGGGAAGTATTACCCGTTTTCCAACTTCACTACCTCTAGTTTCTCCCGCTATGACACTGTCGACGATTCCTTGGTACAACTCTGAGCGAAGGTCAAACTGTTTTGCCCAATGGAAGTCCAACCTAGTTGTTTCCAGCCTAATATACATGACAACTACATATAGTTGTAGCAATCTTCCTGCTGATAAGAGAATCGATGGGTTAGATTCCGTGATCTAGAGCTTGTGGCAGTAGTATTCTCAACATGATACAGTCTCGGGTTCTTCTTTCAAGGCACTTAAATTCAATTGAAAGTTAGTATTAAGTATTGTTTTTGGTTTGGTGCGATATTGATAAATGCAAATGCAATAAGGTATATGAGGACGCGATGCTTACCTTTTTTTCTAGCGCGTGAATATCTCTTCCACTGATGCTAAAGATGCTGAGGTTGAATAGCCTTCTTGTGAGTCCCCCCTTTGAAGATTGCCAGCTTTCTTCATATTATCTCTATTGATGTTTTGATGCAACCCAACCTTACCATTAGGAAATAGTAGCAAGTATTGTAGTGGATCGTAACAACCATAGTTATGCTTTACATTACGTTCGTGTCCAGAGTATGCATAGACACTCATTTCTCATTCGAACAACCCATGAGGGTTGTTGCCTTCAACCCATATAGTAGCAACTTAAGATGACGGTGCAATGTAAACTCGCTGGTCTATTCTGACATCTTTCGTTTTGTGGATTTGAATGTCGTCTAAGATTGGGTAGTCCTTTAGTCTACGCAGGAATTGTGTGTATGGATTTCCTTGTTGAACATCCATAAACTTTCTCATTGTATCCTCACTTAAATGTGTATCTTGCAATATCTTCATTCTGTTCTCAACATAATTATTAGTGTCATAAAAGCAAATCTGAAAGTTCTAAGGTTATTCTCTATAGGGATCAAAGATAGGAGGTCATGGTATATTTGACCGTGTGCTCTAAATATATAAATCCCTTTCTTTGCTGTTGCAAGTTCTTTATCCAATTTTACCCCAACTGAGTGAATGAGAATACATTATTGTATGCTTTTCTTAAGAAATTACATCCCCTTTTCTGGTTGAGATCTGAAAAAAATGCGTAGGTTAACAAGAATTTTAATGCTAGCTAATTTCACCTTGCTTTTGAAATAGTAGAAGCTTAGAGGTTCTTATTGGAATCTTTTCGCACCATAATGGACACGGCTGTTAACTGTCTCTAATTTGTGTGTGGCAGAAAAGGTAGGTTCTTGATGTATTTGTCCTATTAAAAGTTTGACATGTTAGACATAGCAACCCATAATTCTATTTTTGTCTCCCTCTTTTTGCTAATAGCAAAAATAGACAGCAAAGCCTGGTAGTCACATGTCATAGCTTGAGCTCTAAGTATCCAATCAATTTGATGCCTTTTCGTCCCATTATCACTACTATCAGCACTGTTGTTATCATTTTCATTGGCAACTGGGTTGGTTCTCATCCTCCTTGTATTTACATTATCAATGTATTGCCTCTTTTGCTCGGCACTTAATCGACTGTATCTACTTACTTGTGGAGTTGGTTTCAGAGGTACGTGATCCCTCTGCAATTCGTCCAACAACAATTAATTGTATGCTAAGATAATAACTATAACAGAATCATAATACGTTGCATGTAAAAACTAAACCTTCTGATGGTGTTATTTTTCTTAGGAAGTCTCTAGCACTTTGTTTCAAAGGCTTCATCTTGGAGCTCAAAATTCACAACAATCAACTTTGCATAAGTCCAAGTGGTGGAACTGTTCGATGGAGTCCTACTTCACCTATCACTAACTCAAGGTAACATATCTTAATACTTTTAGCCAGTTCTATGAGAAAGTACTATCTATTTTGTTCAATTCAAATAAAGACATCTAGACAACAAATTTGAAGTGTTGAGCAACTATATAAATCCAGCAAAATAAGGAAAGCGTACCTCGTCACACTTTAACTCAACTTAGAATATTAGAGTTTGCAGCCTGCATAAGAAAATCATTGTTATCTTTAGATTGAGTTTGACGACATGAATCTTAATTAATTAGACAAATGCATACATTAGTCAGTAAGGTATGATAAAACAACATAGTTGAGTTCAATTACGGATGTTCATCAAATGATAGGAATAGTGGTTGAAGACGATTACATGATAGTAACTACAACACAACTTGTATGTTGTATACCCCTTAAAACACATCCAAAAGTAGGGATGGCAATGGGGCGGGTCGGACGCGGATTTTATTAAATCTGAACCCGCCCCTATCGTTCAGAAACCCCACTCCGCCCTGCCCCGCCCCGTCACCCGGTCAAAAGAATGAATTATCATGCCCGATCCTAAGGTTGTTCAGGAAACCCGACCCCGCCCCAATCTTTCCTTACTCGCAGCCACAGCCTGAGCCATAGAAGAACAAGGCACAACAATTAGCAAACTTTTTGGGCATGAAGTGATTGAAGTCAAATCTCGACAACGTCCTTACAGATCTATCTATGGAGGACTGGGAGAAGGAAGACCAATCGGATGATGAAGAGAGAATCTCAGAAACATTCCTTTGGTGTTGAAACAGGAATACCTTAAGTGGAAGCCAGTCTCCCTTTGATCTACTATTCCATTATCTCATTCTTTATTCAGTTCAAACATTCTCGGGAATAATCGATCGGAGCTTGTGATTTGGTGTCGGAAGTATTAAGTTGAGATATGGCATCAGCGCTGGCGAACAAGATAGAAAGGGCTCCCCAGATGTACCAGGACGGTCACTACGAGGGAAGCACTAGGCTAATACACAGAAGCGCTTGCCATGGCCAAGACCAAGTCCCAGAAGATTGCCCTCCACGGTAACAGAGCCGCTTGTTTTGGTAGAGTCGAGGTGGAAGTTTTCTAGCCGTGAGGAGGCCGATCAGTGACGGTGGGTAGGAAGCAGCAGCAGCAGCATAGATCGGCTGAAAGAAAGGTTGCTTCTAGGTTTTTTTCATTTGTGGGCAGCTATATATATATGTTAGATGGACGGCCGAGATCGACTGATAAGTTATGAATTAGGGTTTGTATACCGGGGCGGGTTGGACAGAAAACCATATCCAATCCTAACCCGCCGCGGATTTTAAAAAAAATTACCATACTCGCCCCGTAACTCAGTCAAAGTCAAAATAACCTGCTACTAACGGGGCGGGGCGGATCGGATATTCGCCGGGTCAGATTTAAATTGCCATCCCTATCCAAAAGAATAGATATCTAAGGTTTTCTTGTGCCATTTTAGCAAAATTCCAAAAGCCTTAACATTTCAAAAAAACTACTTTTACATAAACGAAATCACCCTGATTAAAAAGTAGTCATTAGCTATTGGACAGAAAAAAACAGCTTTCACAGTGATGCCTGAAAAGTGCTAGCAACACATAAGACTTGTTGTGTCTTGAAGTTAGTATCCAATTTTTTGTGTCTTGCATATTGATTTGCTATGAAAATCACTAAATTGTCTTTGTTTTGTCAAGCATGGCACTACAACATGTATATCAGATTTGAGAGCTGAGGATATGCACACACAAGTGCGTTTAAGAAAGATGATTATGTTTAAGATACTTACATCAGAAGAAAAAATGAGTGTGCAGGGTAGGGGGTACTTCTTGTCTAGAGTTTTAAAGAGAGGGTTGAATCGGATATACAGGGAAAAAACTCTTTTCTTTCATATGTTCACATTATTAAAAAGAAACTTCCACCACATAGGGAGGGGAACCATACAAAGCTACAAGCATCATATACAAAAGAAAAGAATAGAGACAGGCTTGAAACAGAAGAGCAACTTGTAGGTGTAAAAAGGCAAAAAAAATTAACACTCACTCTGGTGTCTGCTAAGGCAATCATCCAAAATGGCTATTATTGCGATTGACCTAGATAATCCCCCTCGAGCTAGAAAAAAAATAGACTCAAACTACCCAGTGTTAAAGGTGTAAGGAAAACTTAACCCTTCAAATGTACTCATTCTCTGCTCCATCGAGATAAACCGCATACGGCAGAATGGTGCACCTTGCCAACTCAACCTTTGCCAAAAAGTATTATGTACTCCTTGTTACATCACAGTGCACTAGCAAATGATCCATAGTCGCGCTAACCTTCTTACGACACCATCAACCTTGGTGACATCACCGGGATGAGTTATCGATCATAATCCCAATCAACTCTATGCAGAATACAGAGCAACTACATTCTCATACTCATACATCATTAATAGACCCTCCAAAATGCGTCCTTACAAATTTTTTTTTACAAACATACATCGTACTGCAGCGGAAGACTTTTAGGTCTTTAAACAACATGAATGTTTACAACCTAATAAACGACTGTAAGACTCTTATCAACCTATCTCGCAACTCAATCTTTATTCGTCCATTCCTAGCTGGTCTTACCTCACACAACTGACCCCTTGATCAGCTTTTCTAACTTGTTTCTTTTTCCTTTTTAGAGGGTTCTCCTTGATCAACCTTATAGCCTGCACAACACAACATAAGGAATGAGCGCAAATCGCCCAGTAAAGACAACACGAGGAGTATCGTGTACAAATGATTCAAGAGACTTGGAGGAATAATAATTATCTCAACGATAGCAATGAATCAAGAATTCCAATAAATTTTTGACATCAGCATAATTGTCAAACGATACTTTCTTTCGTTAGACTGAGCGGCTTCAAGGCCCAACAAAACATCATCATTTCAACTTGGACAGGGACACGACAGACATTGACTATGCAAGTGTAATGCAAAAGAAACAATAAAGCAAACATTAATCATAGGAAACGTACGTAGTAAAAATCAACAACATCAATTAAAATCAATTGCGAATGCAGACTCGACTTGACTGGACTGACAAACTCCACCGCGCTTCATCCTCCTTGTCAGTTACTTAATTTTTCACTGATTGCCAGTTACTTTATTTTCACTGGTCACCAGTTACTCCACTTTCACTGGTATCAACTCATTGATGTCCCGTTGCATGGGGTGTTCATCTCAGTCTCAAGTAGTTTAGGAGAGACACTGTCAAGAAGAGGGGACTCACCATGAGTGTTTGTCCCTAACCGCGTTACAGCTAAACCGCGGTGCTTCATCAACGGGGTGGACTATGGGAAAATTATTCCACCTTATGTCTTCAACAACACAACTCAACAAGGAATACCAGATTAAAAGATCAACCGGTGTTCCAACCTAACAGCAAGAGTTCAGCGTAACATCATAGACAAGGCGGACTTGGGAGAATTATGCCGCAAGCCCTCAACAATGTTCTTACATAAGAGAAATGTCGGTTATCAATAAGTGCCGACATATTATAACAACAACGCAAGGATCTCTACAGCATCATCATCAACGATAGGGCAGACTCGGAAGAAGTTGCCACAAATTCTCAATGGTGTTCTCAAAGAGAAGAGATATCGGCTATCAATAATTGCCGGCATCTCACAACCACCACACAACAACCCCTACACAATATCATCATCAACTTCAGGTATGCTAATCGAGTCGAATCATTGCATACCAGAACACGCATCATCTTCATAAAATTCTATCAACAGGGCGGAGTAAGGAAGTTATTCTACCCTAAGTCTTCAACAGCACAATTCAAATATACATATACCGGTCGCAATGACTACCGGCATCCAATCATAACAACAAGAATTTAACAACACGTCATCAACATGGCATGCTAATCGAAACAATGAATTAGCATATCAGAACCGCATTGTCCTTACCTGATTGGCTTATAGCCGAAGCAACTCGCAATCTCTGATCGCAACGAGCTGCATCACCTAGTCAAATAATACTCTGCTTGTTAGAAATCATTCCACATATACACACTCCTTATTCTACCCCTTCCCACTTAACTGTTCATAGCGTCTTACAATAGTTAGTTAATCCGATCCGATAACCGGATCCTTAAACTTGCCTTACCAACGCATTAACAATAGCCACTATCTCATTATTTCAACGTATTAACACCATTCCTCGCTTCCCACCACTATGAACACTGAATTACGCGCGTTCCCTAAAATTTGGCTTTAGCATGGAAAATTACCAAAATGCCCCCCGATGGCCGCTATACCATCAGCACTCCAAAACTGCTTTGAAACTACTCTTTAGATGAACTACATTCATTTATGGACCAAATAGCCCTTCAAAAAAATTTAGAGGGAAAATTACCAAATATCCCTCTCCAGGCGGCAATCATTTTTGAGCTAAAATGTACTCCGTATTTTACTAAATTTTCGCCCAAAAATATCGAACCAGTGTCCGAATCAAGCGTTTAAAAGCCCATTCGGCCAAAAATAGGTATCCACTNCAGAATGACCCAAAATCTTGGGGAATGGAACTTCTCATCATCCTAGGGTTCTCATAAAGTTTTTGCACAAAATTGCGCTTGATTGATATTTTTAATTTCACCGTAAAGTTCCATATTTCTAGCGTCTGTTGACCCACTTCCCGACCTCGGAAAAATCTGAAAACTTTCCACAATACAGATCTCCTGAAAATAACTGGGGTATTTTTTTTGCACTTTGGCTAAATCCGAACGTAACTATTTTTCAAAATTCAAATTAGAACCTGCTTATTGAATCTTCACCTTTAGAGACAATTATATCTCCTATTCAGATCATCACACACACTAACACACCTTGGCCACACACACTTATCTTCTTCTTCCTTCAACCGTTACACCTGGGTACATTTCTCTTTCAATCACCCATGAATTTCTCACTTTTCCTCACTTAATCGCATTGCAACTTACATTTTAATGCCCTCAATCCATCCAATTTACATAATTACACCACATTACTTCATACCCCTTACCGAAATTGAAGAACACACACTTAAAGACACTGAAACACACACCCACGCATGCTGAAACCATGCCAAATTCGAAACCCTATGTCACGCCCCCGGAAGGGGTGCAACGCTAAACAGGCTAGTTAACACATATACCTCAAGGATAAACAGAGCTTTACTACAACCTCAAATAGAAACAGCGGAAGCATGCTTAAACATTACAGTCGTCCATAAGTGGAAAGACTGAACGAAACATTATATTACAGACCACCTCTCTTCTATACAAGTACTACACTCCAAAATAAACGAAGAACAACGAAAACGTTGCTCACCCAGCGTAATACTCTTGAGTCTCCCCGAGGTAATCCTCTTCGTCCCTTGGCAGATACTCCGACTCCGAACCTAGGAAAAAAAAAGTATCGGGAATGGGTCAGCCTAATGGCTCAGTAGGGTATCCGGTGCTTTTAAGTCCAAACATGACTTGATCATATTATGTATAGTTAGTATGAACATGCAAGTCACTTGAACAGATGATACCTACGTACTTAAGAATAATTTAACATATCGAGTAACACATGCAAGCATCTGCTCACACTTGCCTTCAAAAGAAACGAGAATAACATATCGAGCAAGATTTGAAATCTTGTAGAACATACACGAGAATGACAAGCAAGACCTAAATATTAACTTGATCTCGCCAAGAATAACCAAACAGTACAAAAATTTCAAGACAAATACAAGCCAAGTACGAGAATATCAATATGCAAATATGCCCCTCATGCACGAGCCAACCTTCCCTGAGTGCGAGAGACTTTTCGTATCGCAACCAACTGATGTAGCGGGTTCGATAAAAGAAGTCCAACGTCATCACAGGCACACCAATAATTCCTTTCGAGAATTAGTACGCATAGCTAGTGCGCACTATCAAGACATGAACGAGAACGAGAACCCTGGCCGGATAACTTCCAACCCCGGCAAATAACACCCTCAACTCACTTTTTTCCTCCTCATTCACGTGATATGCATAATCATGTACATACGTCAACATGAATGTCATCAATTTACGTATTATCAACAATACATGCCAAACATGTAACCTAATCTGCCCAGTATTTCAAATGGCAGCAGGAGTAGTCTGTATTCCGAAAATCATAACAATTTAATTACAAGGCTTCTACAGTCAAACTATATATTTATGAAAACTAGACTTAAATATCTACATCCCAGTATTTTACTTGACACGAAAATATTGTTTTAAGATCATATTAAGCCCTTTAAAAAGACAATGCCTAGCAACAGTTTCACAAGATAGGTTCCAAGCCACGAATTTTAAACCATAGAAATAGTACTTGAAATAATCTGAAATTTGGTATGTATACTCTATACATGTACTAGTGTAACATATAAAATAACCAAGTCCATATCTTAACTAAAAGTATACATTTCTAAGCATCAAAAGTACTCTAATTCCATGACTGTACAGTTTCACAGAATAGGTTTCAATCCACGAATTTTAAACCATAGCAATAGTACTTGAAATAATCTGAAATTGGGTGTGTATACTCTACACATGTACTAGTTTAACATATAAAATAACCAGGTCCATCTATCAACTAAAAGTATACATTTCTAAGCATCAAAAGTACTCTAATTCCATGACTGTTTTTGCAGATTTCAGTATACATGAACCCCCTTCTCCTTGAATCATTTCGAAAATATATATAATTGTTTTACTACCATCATAATACTTCTCATGCATGTTCTGAAACAAAAAAAAACACACAAGATAACCTACCTTAAAGAATTTTAGGCCAAGCCAATTCAAGAAGATTCTCTCCTTTGTTCTTCCTTTTCTTCTTCTCTTCTTCCCTTCTTCTCTTCTTCCTTTCTCTCTTTTCTTTTCTTCCTTCTTTCCCTTCTCTTTGTTCTATTTTGACCGAAAGTGAGCCTTGCAACCCCACCTTCTCTTTTGTTTCTAAATTATCCACTTAGGCTTCTTTCCATTTTTTTATTAGTTTCTTTTGCTTACTCACCACCAAATAATTAATCCTAAGGCAACACATGGCGTGCCACTAATACCAAGTTTTCATATTTGCATATTGGCCCCAAGGTTTTGCATAATTACTTTTTAACCCCCAAAGTTTTACATAATTATGTTTTTGGTCCACAACTTAATTTCGATAGTTATTTTATGTAGACAACTAATATAACACAATTATATTAATTCAATCAAATTTAAATATCCTTAAACTTAATAGAATGATTAGAAGCTAATTAAGATCGGGGCCTCACACCCTAAATAGTTTCTCCTTCCATGTTGTTTTAGATTCTTATACAACACCATCTCAACAAGAATCCATTACAATTTTTCCATCCCCAATCATATACATACACACCCAAATGTATATACATATATGTGTATACTAAATCCATATTCATCCCAAATTCCTCACAATTTTTCACCATTAGGGTTCGAAATCAAGGAATTAACATGATGAATTCCTTCTTTCTTTCCTTTCTTCTCCTCTTTCTTCCTTTTCTTTTCTTTTCTTCTTCTTTTCCCACTGCTTCTGCCCTATTCGTGTTCTTCAAGTTCTTAAGTTTGCATTATTTCTATTTTTCACCCCAAATTCTTTTTATAATTTCTTCCCACCAGATTTTCTCCCAAAGTATTTTAATATTTCCCACTTTGACTCAACTTATTGCAACCAGGAGGTGGCCATCATGCATGGTATTTCCTCAGATTTTGACACGTTTTGCCAACTTTCAAAATTTGCACTTTGGCCCCTCAAGTTTCTAAAATTGCATATTGACCCCTCAACTTTAGAAAATTACAATTTGACCCCAAAATCACCCTAACCCCTCCTTTAGCCTCCTAACACCTCATTATCATTGAAATGAAATGATGCTACTTATTAAAAATATGCATCCTGTTCACCACAATTGTTTTTCAAAATTACATTTTTTGCCCCCTAACTTTTCAAAAGTACACTTCAACCCCCAAGGCCACACTAACCCCTTATTTAGCTCCTTAACACTTAATCATCATCGACACATTGCTACTTAATAAAAATAGCACCCCTTAATTAATCAAACTTGAAACCAATAAAATAACCCTAGAGGGGGGGTGAATAGGGTTTTAAGACTACTTTAAAATTTAACAAACAACAAACCTCAATCTCAATAACACAAATAAGCAAACAACCAATCTCAACACAAATGTAAAACAATAATGTAAAGAGAGAAGGGTTTATAGATACTTAACAAGGAGATTTAAATGGTTCGGCTTGATATACCCATAAGCTTACGTCCACCCCTTCAAGAAAGTCCCTTGAAAGGCCCTAGAATCCACTAGTATGATCTTCCTTACGGGTCAAGATCTAACCTCTTACAATCCCTTGATGCTATGCCCACATCAAGCTTTGACAAACCCAAGCTTTGATACAAGAACCTTTCAATGAAGAAATATGTACAAGATTTCACTCTTAAGAAGTAGATGAGTACAAGTTGAAGTACTAGAACAAGAGAGATGAGTGTATGATGACTTATCAAAGTGTATCTCTCTCTAATGTAAGCTCACAATAAATGCTCTTTTGAAAAGGATGAGAAATCAATGAAAACAAGAGAGATTTGAACAATTGCTTTGATCTTTGAGAATATGAAAGATATGAGAGCTTTGAATGCAATTGATGAATGAAAACAATGCCCAAGATGAGTATTTATAGAGCTGGGAATAAATATGACCGTTTGGGGTTAGGTGGGGCATTAAATGCGCCAAACGCCCATTGCAGTCGACTGTAACCCAAAAGTAGCCGTTGGAAATTCAAATTTCCAACTTGCAGTCGACTGTAATAGGCTACTAGAAGTATTGCAGTCGACTGCATTAAATGCAGTCGACTATAATACCCTACTGCCCAACATGCAGTCGACTGCATCCCAATGCAGTCGACTGCATTCCTGAAAATGCAGTTTCCTTGTTTTTAAAGCATGAAAAACTTTTATGCATGCAAGGGAAACCTATGGGCAAGTTCTAGGTATACAGTCATCGTAACGATCATCTCTCTATGTCTAGTTTACAAAGACGGAATTAAAAGCATGAAAACTTCAATCGACGAATTCCCTCTTTGATGCGTTCCGTTGAGAGTCTTTGACCGTGTTGCTCGTCTAATAATCCGTTTGCATGAGTATGAGATTGTTCCTATTGCTTCATCAACTCAATGCATGTTAGACAACATAAACATCAATGTTAGTTATCATCAAAATCAAATATAATCCTAGGTTAAATAACCGTAGGGTTAACAATCTCCCCCTTTTTTATGATGGCAAACATTGATTCAAATAATATGAGATATATAAGATAATATGCGAAATGAAGCATAACAATCTCAATTTAAAAACCATAAGGGGTCATGAGAAGAAATCATGACAAAACGCTCCCCCTATCTTAAGCAATGTAGGGCTCCCCCTAACTTAAGTAATATATGCTCATATCAAGTCCACACAAATATGAATCAACAATATTTTCTCCCCCTTTTGACATCATAGAAAAAGATCAAGGGTGTGTGTGAAAGTGATCAACTTATGTATCCATCCATGGATAATCATTATAGCCAACAAGGGCATTCAAAAACAAGAAGGCATAAGTACTTGAATAACCATCAAAAGGTATATCAAGACTGGTAATAATAGCACATAAAAACGTAATATGAATCAAAAAGTGCAGCAAGATAAGCGAGAATCAAAGTGCTAAATTAAAAACGCAACCAAGTTTTAATAATACTACGCATAACATCCATGACAAGTTTTGAAAAACATAAAGGAGTCTGAGAGCATAAGCAAATAAAAACATAAATCAAGTCCTAACGCCTAAGGACCCGATGGTGGAGGTGGTGGATGAAAGAAGTCCTCGGGACACTGAATCCCATAATGATCCTCCATGCGAGAGAGGCGTCGACTGAGCTGGCTATGGGTGAGATCCATCCGACTGAAACCGGCATGCATATGCTGCTGCATCATATCTAAGCATGTGAGGATCGCGTCATATCCAGAAGCAGAAGGACCGGAAGAAGTGCCCGCCTCATGTGTACTCGGAATGATCAACGGAGGTGGATCACGATCAATCCCGTCGCCGGCATCTCTATCAGTATCAGCATCAGCATCATCCTCATCATCATCACCATCATCTCCATCAACCTCATCCTCATCATCATCATCATCAACAATGACATCGGCCATGGCAGGCTCAGGTAAGAAGCGGTCATGATCATCTAAAAGGCCCTTTCTACGAAGGGTAGAGCTGTCTAGTACGATGTGCCTAGTAACCTCAATCTACTCACCCATAAGAGGTATGTCAAAGGCAGCAAAAATGCGACTGAGTAGGAGGCCATAAGGTATAGCTAAGGCAGGATGTGAGGCGCTCCTAATCATGGTTAACATGATGAGACGAGGGAGGTTAAGCGGTGTGCCTGAGCGAAAGAAAGTCAAGAGCTGAACGTCTAAGTAAGAGACAAGTGAAAGACCGCCGGTTCTAGGAATGACGTTATGAGCGATGATATGATGGAACAGACGAGAGAGAGGTGGTAGGTCACGTAGGCTGGGCTTGCTCGCAACCCGAACCTGTCGACAATGAAGTGTGTGTCGAAGCTGCTCCTGAATAGTAAAAGGTCGGTCAAACCAATGTGACTGACCAGCGACAGGGATCATTTCTAACGAAAATGAGAAACCACTATCGGGGAGGTCTAGAATAGTGGCTAGACGTGACTGTGAGAATGAAATGCGGCGTCCAAAAACATAGGACGTGAGGGTACATGACTCAGTAGAAATGCTCCAATTCAAATTCGCATAAAATAAGCGGATTGCATCAGGATAATATAGAGTAGTGTTCCTATCAGTGAAGCGATCTAGATGACAAGCCTGAAGGTATCTAAGAACACCTATGTTGAAAAGGAATGGAGTATCCAGTCGCAAACCTGGAGTCAAAGGGGAAGAGAGTTGTGCAGAAAAGCGATCAGCAGCCTCGCGGGTCCGATATCGATTTTGATCAAATTCTACCGCGATAGGCTCGAGCTCGGGCGCGGGTGCAGCTCGTGAGCGAGATGAACTGGCACGTGCACGTTTCTCTCTTGTCATTCTTGAAATAGTCAAAACAGAGAAATCATAAATGTAAGATAAATGAAGATGCAAAAAAAATGGGAAACATTAGATAAACCCTAATTCATGCAATTTGGGGAAAAATTAATTTTGGACAAATCGAATGAAATTAACCATGTATAATCGAGCAATAGACATAACTAAGCATGAATCAAGTGATTAAACATGTAATTGCATAATCAA
Source organism: Escallonia rubra (assembly GCA_033065855.1). NCBI lineage: Eukaryota > Viridiplantae > Streptophyta > Magnoliopsida > Escalloniales > Escalloniaceae > Escallonia > Escallonia rubra. The sequence continues at coordinate 72,286 of JAVXUO010002318.1, forward strand.
TTTGAAGAAATTTTGACAATTGAAAAACCCTAGTTTATGAAAATTGGGGAAAAACAAATTTTGCATGAAAACATGTAATTAAACTATGTAGGAACATGTAATAAGCAACCCTAAACATGAATCAAGCGTTAAATCATACAGTAGCATGCTTAATTGAAGTAGATCTGAAGAAATATACTATATAGAGCAATTTCGAATTTCAACAGATTTTGAACAATGTAGGTGTATTCGATCAGAGAAAGTGCATAAAAGATGTAATATAACAAGATTTGGGAAGAAATACATACCAATTTCAAGCTGAATGCACGAGAATTGAGGCTGTATGAGAGAAAAGGGTTCGGTTCGAAGAGAGAAAGGGGAAAATCTGCTGAAATCTGAGATCTGGGCTCGATTTATGCCCTTTCCCCGTAATGCAGTCGACTGTATTCCCAAATGCAGTCGACTGTAATGACCAATGCAGTCGACTTCAATGCAAAAAAATCAAGCAGTCTTGAACATGATTATGCATATGAATATTGCAATAGAAGTGTGTGCAAATCATAAAAATCAATAAAACCAACGTTAGTTTGGAAAAAGAAAATTCAACCAAAGCATGCTATAAGCATATGAGATAATGCTCAAGCATGAGAAGTGCAACTTGCATGATTATACACAAGAGATATAACATTTAGTCACATAGGTGAAGACATGCCAAGTTCTCTTCTAAGAGCGGTAAACCTCTTCGAATCTAAAGGTTTAGTGAAGATATCCGCTAATTGGTGATTTGTGTCCACGAAATCTAGAACAATATCACCTTTTTGCACATGATCACGGATAAAATGGTGTTTGATTTCTATGTGCTTTGTGCGTGAATGTTGGATGGGATTTTTGGTCAAGTCAATGGCACTAGTGTTATCACATAAGATAGGTATGTGATCATACTTGAGTCCAAAGTCCAAAAGGGTTTGTTTCATCCAAAGAATTTGTGCACAACAAGCACCAACCGCCATATATTCGGCTTCGGTGGTAGAGAGTGCAACCGAATTTTGCTTTTTGGAACTCCAAGAAACAAGAGAGTGACCTAGGAATTGGCAACCTCCACTAGTACTTTTCCGCTCGGTTTTACAACCGGCATAGTCGGCGTCGGAGTAACCAATTAGGTCAAAAAATGAAGTGTTTCTAGGAAACCATAACCCTAAATCGTGAGTGCCCTTAAGATATCTAAGGATTCTCTTGACGGCAATCAAATGAGATTCCTTAGGACAAGCTTGAAATCTAGCACATAAACAAACACTAAACATTATATCGGGTCTACTTGCGGTAAGGTAAAGGAGTGATCCGATCATACCTCGATAGCGCTTAATATCAACATCCTTACCCTTTTCATCTTTATCAATCTTTAAAGAAGAGCTCATTGGAGTGTCAAAAGCATTTGATGCTTCCATGTCAAATCTCTTGAGTAGCTCTTTGGTGTATTTGGCTTGGTTGATAAAGATTCCATCCTTGCTTTGTTTGATTTGCAATCCAAGGAAGAAGGTGAGTTCTCCCATCATGCTCATTTCAAACTCCTTACTCATACAAGAAGCAAACTCTTCGCACAAGGATCCATTAGTAGCACCAAATATAATATCATCAACATAAATTTGCACCAACAATAAGTCATTGCCCTTAGATTTTATAAAAAGAGTGGTGTCAAGTTTTCCTCTTGAAAAACCATTTTCTAAAAGAAAATTACTTAGCCTTTCATACCAAGCTCTAGGAGCTTGTTTTAAACCATAAAGAGCTTTGCTAAGACGGAAAACATGGTTTGAAAATTTTTCATGTTCAAAGCCGGGAGGTTGAGCCACATAAACCTCCTCCGAAATAAAACCATTTAGAAAGGCACTCTTGACATCCATTTGAAAGAGTTTAAAATCTCTATAGCAAGCAAAAGCTAATAGCATTCTAATAGATTCAAGTCTAGCTACCGGTGCATAAGTTTCATCAAAATCAATTCCTTCCTCTTGGGCCACTAATCTAGCCTTGTTTCTAACCACGACTCCGGATTCATCAAGTTTGTTTCTATAAATCCATTTTGTGCCTATAATCCTAAAGTTTTGAGGTTTAGGCACAAGGGTCCAAACTTGATTTCTTTCAAATTGAACTAGCTCTTCTTGCATAGCAAGCATCCAAGATTCATGATGTAGAGCTTCGGAGAATTTCTTCGGTTCAATTTGGGAAAGAAACGCTATATTAACATGTTGTTGAAGAGAGCGTCGAGTTCTTACCCCACTCGAAGGATTACCTAAGATTTGATCGCTTGGATGATCCTTTTTGTAAGTCCAATCTTTTGGTAATTCTTGAGAGTTGTCCAAGTTTGAAGCATCATTGATTGCTTCCTCATTTCCCCCTTGAGAACTTGATTGTTGCTCCCCTAGATCAATTTCTTTGGGGTTGCCTTGTAGTGTATCACTTATGTCCAAAGTTCTCAAGTCATTGTCCATGTCATCTACATTAACAATGTTAGTCCTCCGAAGAAAAGGATTAGTCTCATCAAAAGTAACATTAATGGATTCTTCAACAACCAAAGTACTTTTATTATAAACTCTATATGCCATACTATTATTAGAGTAACCAAGAAAAATACCCTCAAAGGTTTTGGAATCAAATTTGCTAAGGTGATCCTTGGTATTTAAAACAAAACATTTGCAACCAAAGACTCTAAAAAAGCTCACCTTAGGTTTCTTATCATTAAAAAGCTCATAAGGGGTTTTTAACAAAAAATTTCGCAAGATAACTCTATTAAGAACAAAGCATGCACAATTGACCGCCTCCGCCCAAAAGTATTTAGGTAAACCATATTCGTTAAGCATTGTTCTTGCCGCTTCTTGCAAAGACCTATTCTTTCTTTCGGCAACACCATTTTGTTGAGGAGTTCTAGGAGCCGAAAAGTTATGTGATATCCCAAAGTCATCACACAAGGCTCCTATTTTTGAATTTTCAAATTCTCTACCATGATCACTTCGAATGTTTGTAATCAAATAACCTTTTTGATTTTGAACACGTTTTGCAAATGAAGTGAACACATTTAGAGATTCATCTTTGGTAGCCAAAAAGAAAGTCCAAGTATAGCGAGAAAAGTCATCAACAATAACAAAACAATATGATTTACCACCAAGACTAGTAGTAGGGATTGGTCCAAACAAATCCATATGAAGTAATTGCAAGGGTCTAGAAGTAGATACCATTTTCTTCGGTTTGTGAGAGACCTTCTTTTGCTTACCCATTTGACAAGCATCACATACTTTATCTTTCTCAAACTTGATCTTCGGGAGACCCCTCACAAGTTCTTTGCTTGAAATATCTTTCAAGTGCTCCATGTGCATGTGACCAAGTCTTCGATGCCAAAGCCAAGATGTTTCACTAATAGCACTAAGACACTTGACATCTTGGTTAGCTAAATCATTTAATTGAATGGAGTAAACATTATTATCTCTACTACCAACTAAAATAGTTTCATTGTTCTTCAAGGATAGTATAGTGCATTGAGAAGCCTCAAAGATAACTTTAAAACCTTTATCACTAAATTGACTAATACTAAGCAAGTTATGCTTCAATCCTTCAACATATAACACATTCTCAATTGAATGTGGTTCCTTACCAATAGTTCCTTTACCTTTGATTGTTCCTTGAGAATTGTCACCAAAGGTCACATTTCCTCCTTCCTTAAGATCAATCGATGTGAAAAGAGATATGTTGCCGGTCATATGTCTTGAGCATCCACTATCAAGAATCCACTTCTTGCTACTAGATTTTGCTTTGAGACATACCTATAAACACAAATCAAGTAATGACTTTTGGTACCCAAATTTTCTTGGGTCCTTGGGTGTTAGTCTTGCATTTGTATTCTTGACCTTTCACAATCCACATTTTCTTTCTACCTCTAACAAAAACAATTCTACAAGGACAATGATTAGTCGTATGCCCTTTCTTGTTGCACCAACCACAATGTGTAAAAGGTGTGCAATAGTTCTTTGGTCGTTTTGTAAGAATATTCAACCTAGCTTGTTGTTGCAAAACTTTAGGAGGCATGGCCATGGGATCTAATCCAAGACCACCTTTGTTTAGGCCAATTCTTTGGCGTCCAAGCATGACATCCAAATTGTTTTGACCATCAACAAATTTTTCAAGACATTTTCTTAAATCACAAATCTCAACTTGTAAATCTTCATTTTGTTTTTCTAAAGCCAAAGTTTTGGAAGAGATTTGTTTTGAGCTAGGAGTGTTAACAAGTAATTCAACCAAATTGTTATTCACATGCTCTACATATAAATGGCTAGACATGCATTCATTCTTGGCATGCAACTTATCATTTTCCATTATCAACTTCTCAATTTGCTTATTAGCTTCAAGAAATTTCTTAGACAAAATAATATTTTTCTTGAAAATTTTCTTGGATTCCTCATATAAGCTATCATAAGCATCTTCAAAACTTTCATTATCACTATCACTACCGGAAGAAGAGCTTACCTCATCATTTGCCATGAAGCACACATTTGCTTGATCATTCTCTTCATCACTTGAATCAAAATCACTCCATGTTGAAGTGTGTTCGGCATTCATTGCTCTTTCCTTTTCCTTGTTCTCTTTCTTAGAGAATTGTCTTCTTTTAGCTTTTTCCCATACATCTCTTCTTTCCTTCTTCTCCTTTTTGTAGATAGGACAATCCATCTTCATGTGTCCCGGCTTGTGGCATTTGTAGCAAAGCCTCTCTTCGTTGCTAGCATTTTGTTGCCTTCTTCCATCATTCCTTCTAAATCTTAAGAACTTCTTGAAGTTCTTTGCAACCAATGTCATATCCTCTTCATCAAATTCTTCATCATCATCACTTGACTCAAGGTTTGAAGATGAAGCTTTAAGAGCAATTGATGTAGGCTTCTTCTTGACGTCCTCTTGATCAAAGGTCTTGAGTTGCATTTCGTACGTCATGAGTGAGCACATCAATTCATCAAGAGGAAAGATGTTGAGATTCTTTGATTCTTGGATGGCGGTGATCTTTGCATCCCAAGCTCTTGGTAAGGACCTAATCACTTTTCTTACTAGATCACCATTAGTGAATTCCTTACCCAATTGCTTCAAAGGGTTCACAATGTTAGTAAAACGAGTATTCATATCCGTAATAGATTCATTTGAAAGCATATGGAATAACTCATAATCTCTAAACAATAAGTTCATCTTGGAATCTCTAAGAAGAGAAGTTCCTTCATGAGTGACTTGAAGAGTATCCCAAATACTCTTAGCGGAATTACACATAATGACTCTATTGAGTTCATTAGTGTCTAAAGCACATACAAGACAATTTTTTGCTCTAGCATTCATACAAATCATCTTCTTGTCATGATCACTATACTCCGATTTTGATTTAGGTTCTTCAACCTTGTCAACCACTTTTATCGGAACGAATGGGCATTCTCAACAATATCCCACATCTCATAGTCTTGAGATTCTAAGTAGATTTTCATCTTAACTTTCCACACACTATAGTTGGTCCCATTAAACAATGGAGGCCTAGTGGTAGAACTACCCTCCATACCCCCAACATAAGCCATGATCGATTAACTCTCTTGGCGTTACCCAATATAACAAGAGCCGAGGCTCTGATACCACTTGAAACCAATAAAATAACCCTAGAGGGGGGGTGAATAGGGTTTTAAGACTACTTTAAAATTTAACAAACAACAAACCTCAATCTCAATAACTCAAATAAGCAAACAACCAATCTCAACACAAATGTAAAACAATAATGTAAAGAGAGAAGGGTTTAGAGATACTTGACAAGGAGAATTAAATGGTTCGGCTTGATATACCCACAAGCCTACGTCCACCCCTTCAAGGAAGTCCCTTGAAAGGCCCTAGAATCCACTAGTATGATCTTCCTTACGGGTCAAGATCGAACCTCTTACAATCCCTTGATGCTATGCCCACATCAAGAACAAGCTTTGACAAACCCAAAGCTCCAAAGCTTGACAACCCCAAGCTTTGATACAAGAACCTTTCAATGAAGAAATGTGTACAAGATTTCACTCTTAAGAAGTAGATGAGTACAAGTTGAAGTACTAGAACAAGAGAGATGAGTGTATGATGACTTATGAAAGTGTATCTCTCTCTAATGTAAGCTCACAATAAATGCTCTCTTGAAAAGGATGAGAAATCAATGAAAACAAGAGAGATTTGAACAATTGCTTTGATCTTTGAGAATATGAAAGATAGGAGAGCTTTGAATGCAATTGATGAATGAAAACAATGCCCAAGATGAGTATTTATAGAGCTGGAAATAAATATGACCGTTTGGAGTTAGGTGGGGCATTAAATGCGCCAAACGGTAAATGCAGTCGACTGCAATGCCCATTGCAGTCGACTGTAACCCAAAAAGTAGCCGTTGGAAATTCAAATTTCCAACTTGCAGTCGACTGTAATCCATTGCAGTCGACTGTAATAGGCTACTGGAAGTATTGCAGTCGACTGCATTCCAATGCAGTCGACTGTAATACCCTACTGCCCAACATGCAGTCGACTGCATCCCAATGCAATCGACTGCATTCCTAAAAATGCAGTTTCCTTATTTTTAAAGCATGAAAAACTTTTATGCATGCAAGGGAAACCTATGTGCTTTTTATAGGTATACAGTCATCGTAACGATCATCTCTCTATGTCTAGTTTACAAAGACGGAAATAAAAGCATGAAAACTTCAATCGACGAATTCCCTCTTTGATGCGTTCCGTTGAGAGTCTTTGACCGTGTTGCTCGTCTAATAATCCGTTTGCATGAGTATGAGATTGTTCCTATTGCTTCATCAACTCAATGCATGTTAGACAGCATAAACATCAATGTTAGTTATCATCAAAATCAAATATAATCCTAGGTTAAATAACCGTAGGGTTAACAAAACTCATGGTTAAATTAGTTTTCGGTATTTCTGGGGTATCACACCCTCCCCCTTAAATAAATGTCGTCCTCGAAATGTGGACAAACCTCATTCTGCAACCAAATGCGGACATTATTACCACATTAGCGCCTTGGGTTTCAATGTAACTTCCTTGACCGCATGATTTTTTTTCCAATCAACCTTGACCACCTGAATTAATATAACACCTATTTCTTTCTATCAATCACCTCTGTCGGTGCTGTTGACTTGTTGATTTTGATGACTTCGGACTTAACTTATCTAAACTTTAATCTGACAATATTATTAAAGGTAAAACATTTCAGGTTTTATCTTAGTCAAACAAAGACATAATCTTGACATGGATGATAGAGATTGACAGAGACTTTGCACGACCTTGACAATGGATGACAAAGACTTTGGACTCAAGCTTTGGACTACACAGAAAGATTCAAGATCTTAAAGTATATCTTTTCTTCTTTTTGTCTTTTCTTTAAACAGCCTTTCTTAAAGGATCTGACAGAAATTCTAGTAAAGAACGAAGCCAAGTGTTTTTAGTCGAAGTCAAGTTTTTGAGTCGAAACCAAAACATTTTAGTCGAAGCTAAGACTTTCAGTCGAAGCTAAGACTTTCAGTCGAAGTCAAGTGTTTCAGTCGAAGCCAAGTGTTTCAGTCGAAGTCAAGACTTTGAGTCGAAGTCAAGACTTTGAGTCGAAGTCAAGACTCTTTAGTCGAAGCCAAAATGTTTTAGTCGAAGTCAAAATCTTTTAGTCGAAGCAAAACATTTTAGTCGAAGCTAAGACTTTCAGTCGAAGCTAAGACTTTCAGTCGAAGTCAAGTGTTTTAGTCGAAGCCAAGTGTTTCAGTCGAAGTCAAGACTTTGAGTCGAAGTCAAGACTTTTCAGTCGAAGCCAAAATGTTTTAGTCGAAGTCAACTCTTTTAGTCGAAGCAAAACATTTCAGTCGAAGGCAAGACTTTCAGTCGAAGCTAAGACTTTCAGTCGAAGCCAAGACTTTCAGTCGAAGCTAAGACATTTGAGTCGAAGCTAAAATGTTTTAGTCGAATCCTTCTTGTTTGGCTTTTCTACCTAACAGTCCTCTATTTCCTTCCTGTATAAATAGGGAATCTGTTAGCGCATTTATTACCTTTTTCTCTCGCGCAAATTTTCACTCTGAAAAACTCTCTCATCTCAATCTCTTGCTCTTATCAATTATCTTTTGAGTGAGTTCACTTTAGAAAAAGTTCTGTGTAAGCTTCTTGGTTTTGTTCTTGAAAGAATTTAGATCTTCCCACCTAAGAAGGCTTAGCTTTAAAACTTTCATTGTATATTCTGCTCAAGAAGGAGCCTGTTTATAGTACTCAAATTGTAATCTCTTTTCATTTGTAATCTGTTGGAAACCTAGGAAGGGTTTCGGATATTGTACTGAGGTTTGAGCTAGCACCCGAAGCTAGCTGGTTTAGTGAAAGGCTCGAGTAGGTCTCCCTTGTGTGGAGTGCTCGAGGACTGGACGTAGGCTGGTGGGGCCGAACCAGTATAAATCTCTGTGTTAATCTTGTTATTGCTGTATCCGTCTTTACGTTGTAATCTTAATTTTTAAATTCATACCTTAAGTTGAAAAACACCTATTCACCCCCCTCTAGGTGTATTTAGGGACCTACAGGTGCCTCCTAGTACGAGATATTATCTCGAACTACAACCTGTTTCAACTAGATCCTATGCATATGATTGGGATCATACTTCCTCCACATTGATACGTAATACACGTTATACTATCAACTCGATCCTTATTTAGATTAAGCATGTATGCTATCTTCTCAATCATAGATATCATTTTAAACGGTCTGATGAACCTCAGACTTAACTTTCCCCACTCTAGGAATTACATGATTCCTTTCCATGATGACACTTATAAATTATAGTAGGTCACGTACTTTAATCTCCAACATCCTACGCTTCTTGTCGGCATAGTTTTCCTGCTAATTCTGCCCACAAATCAACATGTAACATTTTCGGATAAGGATATCTGTTCACCCTAATGCTCTGTAAAAATAAAAAATGCAGGCCTTCAACACTCTTCCAATATTTATATCGTATGTCCTGATTGGCCACCCGTCTGAGGTAAAAGGCCATCCTCATGGTCAACTTCATTTTCAAATTCTTTTTGAAACCTTTCCAAACTCTAGAGACGAATCTTGCATCTCTACCGGACACAATAGTTACTAGAACTCCATAACAACTAACCACTTGCTTAACATAAGTTTGGGCAAGTCGTTCAGAATAATATTCTTCTCGGATAAAAATAATCGGGACATCTTAATCAACCTATCCACTACAACTCAGATGGATGTATATCTCTTAGTTTTTCGTTATAACCATCTCATTAAAATTCATCATAATGTGTTCCCACTTCCAATCAGGTACAAAGAGTGGTTGCCACTATGTGGCGACCTTCTTATGATCCACTTTTGCCTATTAGCAGGTCAACATCGGGATACAAACTTTTATATATCCCTCTTCATGCTAGGCCACCAAAATTCTTAGGGCCATAACTTAGGGTACATGTTCCTCTCCCTTAAGTGAATCAACACTCAAAACTATGAGTACCATTCACAAATTGTTTTTTCTCTCAATTCATCACTAGGTGGAATACATATTCGACCTTAACATTCATAATTACCATCCTCGTCCCCATCAAAATATCTTTTTCACTCCTTTCCAATTCTCGCTAGGTCTCATCATTCTTTCATCTTGGCCTTAAGCTTCCTTGATTTGATTAAGATGCACTGGTCACATTTCCATGTGAAGCAACCTATTACTTCTTTTTCTCTTTACTCAAATTTTAATTTCGAGTTGTTCACATTCTTATTAACTTGGCTAACAATCATCGCAGTCAGTTTTCCCTAATAGGGCATCTTAGAGAGATTGTCAATTACTCTCTGGTAGCCTCCGGTTGAGCTTAGGAAGCTATTATTCTCAACGCCGATTTTTTTATTACGATGTTCCCCATTTGCTACCTTTTCAACTTGTCCTAAATCCCCTAACATTCATCCGCATCAACCCCATACATCCAGATTTCCTAGTCAAAATTCACATTCCTTGAATTTGACATACAACCTAACTTTCTTCAAATTTATCAAACTTGCCACTGCACACATTCTCCTTCGCCTTTTGTACCATCCCTAAGGTCACCAATAAGGTCACGACACAATGATCAAGTGCTCTCAAAAACTTGATTCCTCAAATTCATAGACGCCACAGGGGCATTAATTAATTCACGTGACAACACCAAGAATTCATAATGCATGTCTCTGTTTCTAAAGACATCTTGACAAGTTCATCCTTCCTTATTCTTAACTGGTGATGACCTGTTCTAAGGTCAATCTCAGAAATAAAACACTTATTACCCTGCAATTGTTCCACATATCATCTAGGTCAGGTAATGAGTAATTATTCCTGACCGTCACTTTATTCAACTTTTGATAACCAATACATAGTCTCACAAACCCCTCTTTTCTTTTTACTTTTAATGACCCTCACCTTCCTTTAGAGCACCTTCTTACGATATGCCCCGGCTGTTAATACATGGAACAGTCCCCTTTTGCTTTCAGTGGATTACTCACACTTGTAAGGCATTCTGCAGTTGCCTTAACATAACCCATACCCTCATGCCCCAATCTGCACCGTCTACATTTTCTATATGTTCATCTTTGTCCTGAACTTTATCCGGACTGTTCATCATGTACTTACTTCTTACAATTCTTCCCACTTTTCAAGTTTCGGTCCTGGATTCTACCTCTTTCTATCCTCACTCCTTTTTTTCTTCCCAGGCCTCTTCATTCTTTGCCTCCATCACTTGATTTTTCCTACTACCCCCGTTGTAATTTCCATTAGAACCTCCTTACCTATCCTTTTTTAAGGATTATTTTCCAACTCTCCTCATTTTATCTTACTTTTCACATTTTTCTGTCATCGCCTGATGAGGGCAATTAGGCCAACTCACCAAATTCCCTGACATCATTTTCTGCCTTTCAATCCTTCCACGTAGCACGAGAAACGTGTCCCCAACTTACTCTACAATTTAAGCAAAAGTTTTTAACATCAACATGTTACCTGCACACATGCCAAATAAACTAATCTCCTTAACTTGTTTTTGCCCGTTCTCAACAACTCGTCACTCGCCTTGTACATGTGACTGGCGAAAGTCATCTTTTTGACGTTTTCCTCCATCTTGTTACTTCAACTATATCTTCTCCATCTTTCAAATTCACGTAGTTGTCCACACTGGACCATTTCCCTCCCGTGAAACTCCACTCGGGTGGGCATCCTGAAAATTCTTAGATCCGCATTCTTTTCTCCCTCATACCGGGACTGTCATAATAGCAGCCACCGGTTGTACTGTTCTAACTCCCACAATCTTTTTGTGGAAGTGTCACTAGCTTTTTCTTAAGGTCTTCTTGACCTAATACAACTCCCTGCTTATTCCTTCCACCTACATCCTTGACATTCACCATAATTACTTTTACTGAGGGCCCCTCTCGATTGGGAACCCTCTCTCTCTTTTTGAGGAAGGAATAGCACGATAATTAAAATTGCACACCATAATATTAACCTTCGCGATCAAACAGCTAATGGTTTTCATCACTAAACAACCTTTTTCTACAATAGTATGTAAATAATACTATTCCACATCACCCTTCTCATTTTCAATAACAACTTTAGGTCCGATTCCAAAAGCAGACTCCACCCCCATTCGTACACCCTATCAACCTTAGAGAAACCATAACGCTTCTTTAATAATTTCAGGCTTCAATGACTCCCTCTTAGAATCAATTGTTGCTTATCTTTAGGTATTGCCCTATTAGAAGGGCAATCACAAATAACCTATCATATATTTTTTTTTCTGAGTGACCCGTATACTGGTGTCCACCGTCTCCCTTAATACCTAATTCGATACTTCATTCATGTCCTCTCACTCAACTTTCAGCCTCTCTATCACTTAGTTAATACCGCTGGTTTGGGACTTGAACTGACTTGTCGATTAGTCCATTTTTCCTCATCATTTGGAAGTACTTTTCTTCCAAAATCTCATCAAAATTCTACTCATTCTCACCCTCAGATCCTCATTTCTCCGTTCATGGTTTACACACTAGAAGTGTCTAACCTCATCTATTATCCCCATAGGTCCTTCAAATTCACTTTCTATTGGACCTTCATCTAGTTCTTTCAGCCCCAATTTCATCTCGTCTACAATATATATGCCTTAGTCAACCTCAACCCACATAACCATCCTCCTAGTTCAGCCAAATCATCAAGATTCTTCTTCTACATCTTTCATCGACAACTTAGGCCTTCCACCAAACACTTCAAAAGTCTACAGGATCATATGCCTAAGCTCTGATACCAACTTGCAACACCCTCAACCCTGGTGACATCACCAGGCTGAGTTATAGATCATAATCAGATTTATAACCCTGTGTAGAATACAGAGCAACTACATTCTCCTATTAATAGACGCTCCAAAATGTGTCCTTCCAAAAATTTCTTACAAGCATACATCGTACTGTAGCGGCAGACTTTCAAGTCTCTAAAAACATAAATCTTTACAACCTAATATACGACTGTAGTCGTAGGACTCTTATCAACCTATCTCACAACTCAATCTTTATTCCACCATTTTTAGCTTGTCTTACCTCACACAACTGTTCCCCTCGCTCAACTTTTCTAGCTTGTTTCTTTTTCCTTTCCAGAGGGTTCTCATTGATCAACCCTATAGTCTGCACAACACAACATAAACAATGAGCGCAAATCTCCCAATAAAGACAACACGAGGAGTATCGTGTACAAATGATTCAAGAGACTCGGAGGAATAATAATCATCTCAACGATAGAAATAAATCAAGAGTTCCAACAAAATTTTGACATCAGCATAATTGTCAAACGATACTTTCTTTCGTCATACTGAGCGGCTTCAAAGCCCAACAAAACATCATCATTTCAACTTGGACAGGGACACGACAAACATTGACTATGCAAGTGTAATGCAAAAGAAAATAATAAAGTAAACAGTAATCAGAGGAAATGTACATAGTAAAAATCAATAACATCAATTAAAATCAATTGCAAATGCAGAATCGACTGATAGACTCCACCACGCTTCATCCTCTTTGTCAGTTACTTAATTCTTCACTGACTACCAGTTACTTTATTTTCACTGGTCACCAGTTACTCCACTTTCACTGGTATCAACTCATTGATGTCCCGTTGCATGGGGTGTTCATCTCAGTCTCATGTCATGCTAATCGAAACAATTAATTAGCATATTAGAACCGGATTGTCCTTACTTCATTGGCTTATAGTCGAAGCAACTCGCAACCTCTAATCGTAACGAGTTGCATCACCTAGTCAAATAATGCTCTGCTCGTTAGACATCATTCAACATATACGCACTCCTTATTCTACCCCTTCCCACTTAACCGTTGATAGCGTCTTATAATAGCTAGTTAATCCGATCCGATAACCGGATCCTTAACCTAGCCTTACCAACGCATTAGAAATAGCCAATATCTCATTAATTCAACGTATTAACAACATTGCTCACTTCCCACCCTTTTGAACGCTGAATTACCCGCGTTCACTAAAATTTGGCGTCAACATGGCAAATTACCAAAATACCTCCTGATGGCCGCTACACCACCAACACCCCAAAACTGCTTTGAAACTACTTTTTAGGTGAACTACATCATTTATAGCCCAAATAGTCCCTCAGAAAAATTTAAAGGAAAATTTTCCAAAATACCCCTCTCCGGGCGGTAATCATTTCTCAACTAAACCGTATTTTAGAGAATTTTCGCCCAAAAACTCTAAACCAATGTCCGGACCGAGTACTTAAAAGTCGGTTTAGCCAAAATTGCTAACGACTTCGGAATGACTCGAAACCTTGGGAAATGGAACTTCTCATCATCCTAGGGTTCTCATAAAATTTTAGCGCGAAATCGTGCTAGTTTGATATTTTAAATTTCACCGTAAAGTTCCATATTTCCCACTTCCGTTGACCCCCTTCCCGACCTTGAACAAATCTGAAAAGTTTCCACAATACAGGTGTCCTAAACATAACTGGGGTCTCTTTTTTACACTTTGGCTAAATCCAACCCTAACTATTTTTAAAAATTCGAATTAGAACCTGCTTATTGAATCTTCACCTTTAGCGGACAATTACATCTACTATTCAGATCATCACACACACTAACACACCTTGGCCACACGCACTTATCTTCTTCTTCCTTCAACCGTTACACCTGGCCACATTTCTCTTTCAATCACCCATGAATTTCTCACTTTTCCTCACTTTAAATCACTTAATCGCGTTGCAACTTACATTTTAATGCCCTCAATCCATCGAATTTATATAACTACATCACATTAATCCATACCCATCACCGAAATTAAAGAACACACACTAAAACACACTGAAACACACACCCATGACTGAAACCTTGCCAAATTTGAAACCCTAAATAGTTTATCCTTCCTTGTTGTTTTAGATTCTTATATAACACCATCTTAACAATAATCCATTACAATTTTTCCATCCCCAATCATATACATACACACCCGAATATATATACATATATGTGTATACTCAATCCATATTCATCCCAAATTCCCCATAATTTTTCACGATAAGGGTTCGAAATCAAGGAATTAACCTGATGAATTCCTTCTTTCATTCCTTTCTTCTCCTCTTTCTTCATTTTATTTTCTTTTCCCACTGCTTATACCCTGTTCTTGTTCTTCAAGTTCTTAAGTTTCCATTATTTCTATTTTTCACCCCAAATTCTTTTTATTATTTCTTCCCACCAGATTTTCTCCTAAAGTATTTTAATATTTCCCACTTTGACTCAACTTATTGCAACCAAGAGGTGGCCATCGTGCATGGTATTTCCTCAAATTTTGACACGTTTTGCCAACTTTCAAAATTTACACTTTGGCCCCTCAAGTTTTTAAAATTGCATATTGACCCCTCAACTTTTGAAAATTACAATTTGACCCTAAAATCACCCTAACCCCTCCTTTAGCCCCCTAACACCTCATTATCATTGAAATGATGCTACTTACTAAAAATATGCGTCCCGTTCACCACAATTTTTTTTCAAAATTACATTTTTGTCCCCTAACTTTTCAAAATTACACTTCAACCCCCAAGGCCACACTAACCCCTTATTTAGCTCCCTAACACTTAATCATCATCAACACATTGCTACTTAAAAAAAATAGCACCCCTTAATTTATCAAACTCACGGTTAGATTAGTTTCTGGTATTTCCGGGGTATCACACTTCTTGCACTTGAAGTACCAGCACTACAAGAGTACCAGCACTACAAGAAAAGACAGATTTAGCGACGGAATGATTTCCGTCGCCAAAAGCTCTTTCAGCGACGGAAAACTCTGTCAGTAAAAATCCGTTGGTAAAAAGTTTTAACGACGGAATATTACGTCGGTAAAAACATTTGCCGGCGGACTTTTAACAACGGGCTTTTAACGACGGGGATCCCGTCGTTAAATATATTTATGGAATTTGTAAATTTTTAGGTTTTTTTAATATTTTTAAGCAACGGAATAATACCGTCGCTAAAAAAATCCGTTGGATGAAATTTCTTTGACCGACGGACTTTTAGCGACGGGTTATTCCGTCGCTAAAAGGCCTTCAATTAGCAAAACTCTGCATTTTCTCTGTCCCCGTTTCTCTCTTCAGCCTTTTCTCCTCTCAACTTTCACGACTTCTCTCTCTCTCACAGTCTCACGACTCACGACCACGGGCGCCTCACTTCGGCAAATCGTAGACTAGCGACGGCGGCCATGACACGAGCCACAATCTGGGTCTAGATCTACGTGCCGACGGCGAGCTCACAGTCACTAACGACCTCACCTCAACCGGCGACGGCGTCACCACGAACGATCTCCAGCCTGTGACTCCACGTCTCCACCGGCGACAAGGGGTATGTTCCCAAATCCCAAATCGCCTTCCATGATGATTGATGCATCTCTTCATTCTCTTGAATTTGCGTGGGCCGTGGGGGACTGTGTCTGAATCTTTGTATGGAGTGGATGTGGACCTGTGGTGTTTGATGTTTGAATGGAATTGGATTTTGTCACAATAGTCAACAGTAGCTCCGTCCCTAAATTATTTGATGTTTGATGTTTGAATTGAATGAGATATGGATTTTACAAAATCCAGAGTTTTTTGGTTGTTTTTGAAAAACGGGTGGAGGAAGATGAAATTGCTTGACTTGCTTTCAGAGTTTATGCGTTGATTGTGCTTCCATTGACTGATTTTCCTGATATGCACTACTGATACATGTTCCTGTTAATCTGTTATGCACTACTCCAATTGTACAACTCCATTTAACTGACACAATTTGGATTGACTTTGTGTACCAAGTTTTCTTGGAGTTGTAGTTGGGTTTCAAGTAGCGTAGTGGTTGACTTTTGAGACAATTTCATAATTGTGATAAATGTCTATTTGTATTAAGATTAAAACTGAAGTTTTATTTTTGGAGTTGTATAAGATTCAGTTTTCGTTGTAGTTGTATTGATTTTAGTGAGTAAGGCCTGGCAGAATCCTTGGTGGGAGCTCAATGGGCCTGTGGCCGGTCACGAACCTGGTTCACAGGCTCACCCGGGGGTTCGAGTCGTGACAGAGTAATCATATGCATACTAGTTTTGAACAAACTTATAATGAGAAATAATGTTAAGGAATAAGTAAACGAGCACTACATCCTAACTTAGCTTTCCTGTGCTAGTTTAGCTTTATTTGTTTTACCAACATTCTCTTATGCTGGCCTTTGCCATCTAAGTTTGCATATGCTTCAATCTCTTTCTACTGCTCACACTTGGGTACGAAGCCTTAATGTGAAAAATCGTTGAACTCTGATTCTCAAACTCATTGTTACACAACTTTGTTGAATTTATTAATATCCAAGTTGTCAACATCTGACCCTTGCACACTCCACAGTAGAAAGAATTAAAGTCAATGCTAGAACTCATTGCTCACGTGTCAGATTTCTACTAGTTCATCTCAATTAAAGTTGACACATACAAACTCTTAGATGCAACATCTCTACAAAATTGAGCGCATCTCATAGGTTTCATACAAGAATGTCAGCTCTAACAGTTATTACACATTTCTAGCCATATATATAAGGATATGCACGTTGGATCTAAAACTAGCATAATTTTCTATTAGCTTATATTTGCCGCCTAAAATTGTAACAACAATAATGATAACTAAACATAGTGCATAAGGAAACTTTGCTATGCTCAGAATCACATTAAGACACATATGCTTAAGGCACCTTTATTAAGTTCGACTTCGTTGAGTTATATCCGGAAGGCTAAGACCGGCGTTGCACAAAAATTTTGAATCCCATAAAAAGAAAGGGCGGGGTCTACCAAAGTAAACTGCTATTGATATTTATGTTCATTCTAGAGGCAAAACCCGCTCCGTTCAAGCAAATACAAAGACACCCCTCCTTAAGGCTTTCACATTATAATACATCAAATATTACATCATTGACATACCTACTACAATCTATTTCTCAAAACTAGTTGAGGGTTCTGCACTATCTTAATGGAATTATAAAGGTTTGCCTCAGTCTCTATCCACCTGAAGAGCCCATGCTACATTATGAACTTTAAATATGGATCCTTCAACCACCATCCATCATACGCACCAAAAAAAACTCGTTAGGAAGGTCGCACGTCATTCTCTATCTAAGTAAACGAGCATCAATCCAAGATCCCTAGAGTTAAAAACATGTGCCCCAAATGGGTTCTATGCATAAAAATATTAACCCCCACTCAATTGGACACCTATGTCATGCACGAAACAATATCACAGAATCAACTACACATATATGCATTTTCAAAGCAAGTAAAATCAAACATTCTAGTCGAAAGATTGATCGCCAACAAAATGAACTAAGCGCGGAAAAATTTATCAAGGCATGCCATAAGCAAAATATCATATCAAATAAAAAATTCTTTAGCGGGAAACATATTTCAGGCATTTTCTTGATTTTCTCGTAAATTACTAATCACGCTAAAAACTAGAAAAAAAAAAGATTTAAATAACACAAAATAGCACCGACAATGCCAAATAAAAAGGCAAATTGAAAAAATAATTTGTTTTCAGAAACAAGAAATACTCCGTCTGACAAAAATAATAATAATTTTTGAATGCTCTAAACATTGGAAATAAAATTTTTAAAACCATTCAAAAAATATCAGAGGGGTATATCTGTCAAACTAAAAAATAATATTTCAAAGACAATGGTCGTCGCACCAAAGACCACATGTCACGTTTGAGATAGCCTGGCCCACAACCTCTCCCCAATGCGCCCACATGTGCCACCACCCCTTCATCTTCCAACTTTTTTTTTTTGGCAACAAACCAAAGTGTAGACACCCCATTTTTGTAGTTAATTTTAATTAGATAAATAATAGGTTTTAGTATTAATTAGAGTGCATTATTAACTCTAGGCTAGGTAATTTGATTTAGTTAAATTAATTCAGTCCAGTATAACTACTTGCTCCAGTCCAATTGTGTCAACTCGGGTCCATGGTCTAGATTATTCTAATTGATATGATTTTTCTAGATAACTTGGGGAAATAATCCATGAATTATCCTTGATGTAGAGATCATATCAAGTTAGCTTTTGGTTAGGAAATGATTTATCTCGGATATGGAACATCTCACTTATTATTCCAGAGAAAATTCACGAAAATCGTGTTAGATGATGCCTCTATGTTCGAGAAAATTATTTTTAATTTATAGGGTGAATCGGCTGGTTTTTTTACTAATGGCCGATTAGTTGACTTTTGTCAATCTGCGATGTTATTATTTATTCTGACTTATCCCCAGCCTTACAAATTGGCATGGCCATTCTTATAAGCTTCTGCGACCGTGAGCACTATAAATAGGGCCCTTTGCCTTCATTTTTAGGGGTCTAGAAGCTTATTCTCTTTAAAACTTGCATACCATTCCTTGTGAAGTGATAATCTTGCTCTCTTGAGAATCCTAGCCATTCAAATTACCTTCAAACATATTTTTGTTCTTTGCATCGTGGATCATACGAAGAACATCTCCGAGTCGTCACGACAAGCTACAGAGCGAGGTAATCTATACTAGCTTTTCTAGGTTAAAAATCATATAGATTGTTGCCTCTCCTCATGATCACATTTCATTTCAAAAACAACAAAAAATATTATTTTACCTTTCTTTGTTTGGAGTCTAAGTTCAAAATGGAGATTACTCCCCGTAGGATCAGAGCAAAACTATGGCGGTTTTTTTATTCTGATTAGTCTGATCGGATACGTAGGCTCGACCCCGAATGTCGAGTTCAAGCCAAAAAATATAAAAATTAACTTAGGGTTGATTTTATCATATTATGCATGCTGTGTTGTTAAGACCGAAAATCAATAGAAAAAAAAAAGTTGAGACGGAAAGGGGCGGGTGTTTAACACCTTCCCGGTGCGTAACTTAGTCCCCAAACCCCTTTCTTGGTTTCGATAAAGTCATCCTTTTTGGACAACCTTTGAGTCATTTTTTTTTGGTTTTTCTTATTTTCTTCTAATCATATAAGATGGTGATTCTTAATCAAAATCCGTCGCAATATTGTATTCCAAGGCAGTTGGCCACACAAAGCTCATGCGCCAGCAACGGCACATGATTCCCATGCGTTGCCTTACAAGCGGCGATTGGAGATAGGGTTGGTGCAGTTCTCTTTGTTTCACACAATTCTAAAAAAGGTAGTGAGCTTGTAATCTTATTTAGGTCTCGTTTTTTCATTGCTTGACTCACCGAAAAATAGGAGCGAGAGTGGGGAAGAGAACCATTGTTCATCTTCCTCCACCAATTTTCAGAAAGGATCTCAAAAACCCTAGATTTGATAAAATTCATATCTCACTCAATTCAAACCTGTTTTTGACGAATTTTATATCGTTGGAAAGCTGCTTCAGAGTAGACTCTAATGGTGTAAACCAAAAATCATACTTCAAATCAAGATAAAAACAGATTTTTGACCAAAACTTTTTGGGTTTCAAACTAGAATTCAAAACATCTTTTGATTTACAAGTCAGTCAAAATTTGCAAACACAATCTACTATCCATATATAATAATTTATGATTCCACACAATATACAACATGACATTAACGAGCTAATTAAATAGAAAAAAATAACTTTAAAAGAGTAGAATAAATATACTATTTAAGCATGTTAATAATGGCACAAAAACATGCTATATACACGAAAATAGCTTAAGAGGCTCTAATACCAATGAAGGAAAAATTAAAAACATACCAAATAGGCGTGTAAGTGAGTATGTATACAATATATGGGCGAAAACATCACATACATGTCAATCCCTAAGATCTCGTCACTATTTCACGTGCTAACGAATACCACGAACAAATACCTTTTTTGGGGGGGCTAAGGAAATATATTAAAACAAATAGTTATAGACGGATGTGTCTAGTTCCTTTGGCATCATGCCGGAACAATGGGATCAGTTCTTTAGGGGGTTGTTCTCTGTATTGAAGGGATGCCACAGGTTGTTCTCTCCAGTAATAAGGTATTTTGCCACCTTAGAGTCTGTTTCCAGCACGGTTTCCTGGAGTCCCTTATCCTTGATCATTTGTAAGCCTTTGAGAACTCTGTGTAGTACTACTTCTAGTGCATTCAAATAGGTAGGTGTCCAATAAAGCCTCCAAGACAGTTTCTTTTATCATCTTTGATGAGTCCTCCAAAGCCTCCTGATTCTCCTTGTATGTTGCTTCCATTAGTGTTGATTTTAATTTTCCCTGCAACAAGAATACACCAAGCTATTAATTTAAGCAATTTATCACTCTTCTGCTTTGGTTTCATAAAGGCCTCCATGGCTTCTTTGGCAAACTCCTGAGCATATTTCCATAAGTTTTCTTCCATAGTTGTCAATCCTTCAATGCTTTCTTCATTCCTATCTTTCCAAATCTGCCACATGTTAGCTATGAATATATATTCCCATTCAATCCACCAAAATCATCTTTTCATTAGAAATAATATTATACTTTAAGGTATTCTATCTAGCAGCGATTCTCAGTTGCTTTGGTGTCATGAGCGTCCTCTACATATAAATGGCCTTAGGACAATCTTTAATGATATGTGTTGTAGTTTCCACATCACTCTTACATCTTTGATAAGTATTCATATTTGTCAAGTTCCTGGTCATTCTTAGACTATTAAAAGGTAGTCTATTCATCAATATCATCCATATCAAGAAGATTGTCTTTTGTGGTATTTGTTGCTTCTATATCCAAGTCCACTGGCTTCCAGACTGTTCATGCTCCCCGCTGTTATTACTTATCAACCTATAGGCACTAGCAGTACTAAAAGTGCCCCCAAGTTAGATGATCCATACTTTCATTAGTTTCTTCCAGAGGGGGATAAATTCTTTGGAATTCTTGGATAGACATGGCGTTAACAAAAATTTTGATTTTGCTAAAATCATATTCCCAATTGCAAATGAAGTCAACCTGAAGTTCCCATCTTTTTTGTCTATTATTGTTGTTGAGGGGCTCATTGCCACACCACCAATCCTCCCAAAATTCATTTTGCTCTCCCTTGTAGATCGACCATTTAACATCTTCCCTTAGGTATGGAAATCCCTTGTTGAACGATTTTCCAGACTTGGGAGCCTTTTTTGGTTAAGCTCCAATCTTTAAGGGTTTTTTTTCTTTATATTCAAAATTTGATGGAACCGGAATCACAAATAAGGACCTAGAGGTGCGTAATCGCTGTCTTTAAAGCTTAATTTGTCCCCACTCAAAAAATAAAAAGAATGCTGATGTGTCATTTTAATGACACATAATCCTACAGGACACAACAATGTCTTTTAGGAATCTGCAAACAGCAAATTCGAAAACTCTCCTTTGAATTCTCTTTGAAGCAGTGTACGATTTGGCTATAGTAATTTAATAGAAAGAAAGAGTTTTTTTGAAAATTACAAGTAAAGTGTTCTGAAAGAACATAAAATCTTGTATTTATAAAATCTAAAAGGGTGTGTATTTGGACAAACACAACTATTAGGAAAACAGTTGTTACAGTTAAAATAAATTAGTGCCAAAAATGAATTTGAAATAAATTTAAATTTAAATAAGTAACACATTATAAGTAAAACTATTAAGATCCAAAAATAGAAAATATTTTCAAAAAAATAAATCATGTTTTTCGAGACCGCGACAAGCGTGCAAAGTGCGCCTAATAACGTGTAAAAAATGCCCATAAACTCGCGCACCCGCTCGCGGGTAGTATGAGGACTAGCACACTCTAGTCTTACTACCAAGTACATTGTAAAAGCACCTTTTCACTTATAAATCCTTTTCAAAACCCATTTTCAAGCAATGTGGGACAAAAAAGTTTACAAACCTAACATTTTATGTACTTTCCAGCAACCACCTTGACCCATAACAGGTTTTCTTGGTTGATCAGTTTCCAGCGCAACTTCAACAGGTTAGCCATATTATTGTTTCCGGCTTTGTTGATTCTCAGCCCTTTCAAGCTTTTAGGTTGGCAAACTGTATCCCAATTAACAAGGTGAATTCTTTTCCTAGATACAATATCCCCCCAAAGGAATGTCCTATACAATTTACCCAAGTTATCACAAGTATCTTTAGGTAAGGCTTGTATTTGTATAGCATAAGAAGGGATAGCAGAAGTAACAGATTGGATCAATGTGGTTCTGCCAGTAGGGGATAAGGGTATTTTGGACTTTTCTCGATATATGGTTGAAGAGGTTCTTGGATAACCTACTATGAATAAGAGGGATACCAAGGTATAACCCATATTTTTAGTTAAAGGGATCCCACATCTTCTACTAAGGGCATGAGCTCTAACCTTAGATATGTTCTTAATGGCAAAAAGTTTAGATTTGTTGAAGTTTATACTTTATGCAAACAATTAGCAGAACGTCTCCAGAGTATTCATGATCAAGTCACATTCTTTCTCTCCATCTCAACAGAAAAGGATCAGGTCATCGGCATAGAAAAGGCGGGAGATACAAGGGCCATTTCTAGAAGCTTTTAGCCTTATCCTATCATTTTTTTTTTCATTATATCTACTCAACATTTGAGATAATTTTTCAATGCATAGAAAAAAATATAGGGAGATAAAGGATCCCCTGTCTAATCCCTCTTTGAGGTCTGAAAGGTTGCATAGGATTTCCATTCCATAGAAAGACATGGTAAATCCGATGACCATAATCATAATTAGATTTATCCAATTACTAAGGAGATTGAAATTCTCCAAAGTGTTCTTGATGAAATTCCAATTAAGCGAGTCATAAGCTTTCTCCATGTCAATTGTGAATATAAAACCTCTTCTTGTTTTTTTTTCCTTTTCTATTCTTCAGAGTATGTAATATTTCCTGGGTGACAATACCATTATCAGTTATGGATATTCCAAGAACAAAACTGCTCTGAGCCGGACTGATGAGTCTATTTAAAAAGGGTCTTAATCTATTAACCATGACTTTGGATAGAGCTTTGTAGGTAATATTAAGCAAGCTTATGAGTCCGAATTGGGTAATACACTAAGGGCTTTCAATCTTAGGGATCGAGGTGAGAAAAGTTTGATTATTGGCTTCAGGCATTTCTTCCCCTCATAAAGCAATTTTTAGGAAAGTGCAGCAAGAAGGGCCAACTATGTCCCAGTAGTTATGGTAGAATATAGCATTAATTCCATCAGGCTCCGGGGCCTTAAGGGCCTCTTTAGTTTCTTGGCTACTTCGCTGAACCAAAAGGTTTTCCTTATCAGTATCCAAGGGATGTTGTGGTGATTGACCTCATAGGGGTGGTTTTGAGGCTGAATAGTATAAATTATGCAGAAGTGTTCTGTAACGTGACTCTGAATTTGGTTCAGATCCACAATCCAGATGCCATTGTTATCTTTTAAAGCAAGCATCTTATTCCTTGTCCTATGAGCCAAAGTGGAAATGTGAAATTTTTTGGTAATCCTATCTCCTTGGATATGCCACTTAACTCTAGACTTTTGGCGCCATAACAACTCTTCCTGGTCAACAATGTTCAAATATTGTTTCTTTATCTCCCTTTTTAGGGATTCCAAATTATGAGATTGGTGATTAGCTAAAGTAGATTAGATTCCCAAAAGCCTAGCCCAGAGTCTTCTTTTCCTTCTAAATATGTTACCGAACAATTCAGAAATATTGTCTATGAATCTTCAACATAAAGTTAATTCTTAACTTAAACACTCAGGTTTGAATCCTCGAGACTACCACGAAAAGGTCGGGCCAAAAAGGTGGATAGTGAGGATGTATGGAAATTGTAATGTATATATTGTGAGGTTGATGTGTATGTTGTGGAACTATATATAATCTATGAGGCTGATGGAGTCTGGGCCTAGGATTAGCTAACAGATAAATGTATACGACTAGGCTGAGCCAAAGTACATGACAATCAAGTGCATGACAGAAAGGCACAAGATAAAGTTGTAAGGCTTCTTATATTATCCTTGAAGTGGTGACAAGTATATTAAACTGTCGTACAGAGCATGGTTGCCTTACAGGGTAGGGTGATTAGTGAGTCCTCATCAGGCCACAAAGAGGTGAACACATCAGGTACGAGAGATCAGGAACTAAACGGTCATATCATGTCATGATGTAGCATGCTCAAAAGATGTAGCATGCTAAAAAAAGTGCATGGACCATTATCTTCTCTTCTTTTTTCAAAATTTTCTTTTCATTTTTAATTTCTTTTTACCTTATCAAAATGTGAAATAACATTGTCTCTCTTGAACAAACCTAACCTCAAAGAGGACTTTACATATAGGAAAAAATGTAGGTCATTGTATAGGCTAAGACACGAATGGTGAATAAGCTCAGAAATCAAACATGAAACCAAAGCCCCCAGTGTGTGCCTATGGAGACTGAGCCTAGAAGGTGACTAAGTTTTCTATGTATCCCCATTGGGGAATAAGGTCGGACGTAGTTCAAAATGGATCTGATGGATATATATATTCTTCGAGCTCAGTCGAGGACAATTATATGCGCTGAATTTATTATAATCATTCTTCAGCCGTATCGGTTTCTCTTCTTTTCTTTTTTTCTCTCTTTTTTTGAACATTTCTATCTCTTTTTCTGAGACCGAACAAATGATCATCTTCTGTTTTCAAAACTTTGGTTCCTTTGAGAGAGAACCCTTTGTAATGCTGAGTTGACTTTATAGTAACATTGGGACATATGCACATAGTAGGAGACTATCCACCCTAAGGTTAGAAATATAGGCTTTCGAACCGAAAGGCTAAACTGTTCAGGCACAAAGGGCTAGCAAATGGGACGATCTGTAACATCCCGGAATTTCCCGGAACGTTAACGCTCAATCTATTAGTTCACTAAGACAATAATTCCTCAATTCAACCAACTAATATAAATCTGTCAGAGCAACTAAACAATACATCACTGTCAGAGCAACTAAACCATTCATTTTAAAACATAGTAAACTATCGTGGGTAAAAATATCAAATTAGGTCCTCGAAATTTAAACAATAACATTCACCCACGCAGGGGCTCTAATAGAAAAATATGGTAACTTAAATTCACTCGCTCGCTTGCCTCTAGTCCAATTTCAAGAAATCTAACGCTGGTTACTACCTGCAGAAAGGAAGTCAAAGGGGAGTGAGCTTTTGAGAGCCCAGTAAGGTCGCACAAAGATTTAAAAATAAGAAAACGATACGGACGATTTGACATTTAAACCAAATAAAAATGTTGAAAGCAGAAAAACATAGCGGTTCAAACAATCTTTCTATATACAATCAGACGATAATTTTAAAAGGACAAAAAAAGAAAAACCACAGCATTTCAATATAAACAAAGGGGTGAGTATCAACTCAGTTCCCTTAAATCGATAACCATTTTTAAAACACTTAAAATGCAATAAACATAAATAGGAAATGTTGAACATGAGCAGTACAGAAGCAAAGCCACCCCGGCAGTGCTCGATACACTTACATATGCATATGTACACTGACTAGTCCATCTAGGTACTAGTTAAACCCATCCAACAGACCATCCTTATAACGCCAACAATACAGACCATCCTTATGGCTCCCAAGTTACTAAATTATGTCAAAATTGAGAAGTAATAAATAGAATTAAAAATGTTTTACGATGATCAATCAATAAACATATCAAATGAACAATAAATTCCAAGATGAGATGAAACAGAATTCCAAACGATCGTTATAAGGCTCAATTTAGGGTTTCATGGGCAATTTCAAAACATTTTTTTTTACAACAAACATAAATTCGGATCAATATAGTTCATAAAGCTTTCATAATAAAACATTTAAAAACAGAATAACGAATTGAGGTTCGGATAGAAATCCCTTACCTCGGTCCAAGCTAAACGATACTACCAACCTCGATCAATATTTCTGAATAAACCTAGATTGGCAATTTATTTGTTAGAACATAATTTATGTCAAATACGCTATCAACCCTAATATCAACTACCCACTGCGTACCCACTCTCTCCGAAATCGCGCACTCAAAACGGTTCTCGCACATGGCCAATCTAACCGAAAATCCTATACACTCCTTAACGTGTACCGACACTCTAAAATTTATAATAATTTACACTAAAACACTTTTATAACTTAAAACATTATCAAAAGTCAAAATATGAATTTTCTGAATTTTTTGAATATTTTCGAATTAAAATAATATCCTTAAATGCAATAAAAACCCATAAATTGTCAAAATTACTTCCAGCTGGAAAATAAGTCCCATAAATTTTTATACGAACTTTAAAAAATATATATAAATTATGGAAATTGAAATCAGAATTTAAAAGGCACTAAAACTACTTCTTTATTTTTGGTTTTGCTAAATTCGATGCGATGCTGAAAATTATAATAAATCGACTCCAAAAATCATCAAATTTATACTGAGTCTTTATTATACTATATAAACACTACTCTAATTTTTCCCAGAGCATTTTCAGGGTTTAAAGGTTCCTAAAGAATTTTCCAAAGTATAGGGTAATCAGGATAATATACAGTGGTCAAACGATGGCCTCCCATCATCGGTAATGCTCATTTTAAAGAAGACTCATGCAAACGTAAATTCTTTCAAGATCCTTTATTTTTTATTTTTTTTATGCCTAACTTTTGCCTAGACTGCCCTTCTCAGGGTTTTCAGCCTAGCGGGCTTTTTCTTTCTTCTCCCTTTTTTTCAAGACAAATTGCCCATGCTAAGAGAGAGTAAGTGAGCTTTGAATGAGAGAAAGTCTTGACATCCATATGACACCTCATTGTCTTTGAAGATAGGGTTTGCTTTTGGTGAATGAGGGTTGTGGGAGGTTGGCCAAGAAAATAAGTCATGACATTTTCATGATAGTCTCCTAAATTCTCACTCGAATGTCAAAGTTTTAAACCAAATTTTTCTTTTAGGTTTTTTTTTTTTTTTATTTTGACATTCAATTTTGAAGGAAATGAAATTATGATTTTTACACTTGAAAAAACAGTGAGTCACCACCCCCAAGTGCAAAGAATAAGTGTCAACGAGATAGACTACAAGGCTTAAATTCAAAAAATGATCTTTTATAACTCCTCAAATTGATTGGTCAATTATGAATTCAACCGTATGAAATCGGGTGATCGTATCTTGCTCATGAAAAGTTTTTTACATGCTCGCGACTTGTTAAGGTTGGACACCTAGACTTACACAAACTTTATTTGACTTGACCCTAAAAGAGACTTCTAAGAGGGGATGAAACTATTTTTGACTTTTTAAAATTTTGTGTTTTTTTTATTTTTATGTCATTAGCCATAAAAGACTAAATCAACAATCAAAGAGTACGAAGAAACAATGACTCATTATTTATCAAAAGAGCAAGTTCGAAAAGACAATTTAGGAAAACGCTAAGAAAAACACTTGAAATAGAAATGAGCTAAGGTACTAGCCCGGCATCCAGGCAATCAATCTGACAACAAATAGGCTTAGTCAATGTTCAGTTACCATTTTTTGATTTCTATGTGGCAAAAAAAATTATTTTTAGTTGTTTATTAACAATATCTAGAATTTCTTCTAGATAAAATTTACCAAAAGAGTAGAGAAAAGTGAAAACCACTTAACGGGTGTTTTCATATTTTTCAGACTGGTTACACCATATGGAAGACTTGTCTAACACCTCCCCCCCTCTCTCTTTATCTCTCTCATTTTCATTCTTAGACCACCAGCCATGGCGAAACTACACTATACCCGAGGGGGGCTAATGTACCCCCTCTAATTTTGAAAAAAAAAAATTATTTCACGTGTGACTCTCTCTCTCTCTCTCTCTCTCCTCTCAGTTTCACGGACTCTCATGGCTCACATCATCCTCACAGTCACCAGTCATGACGGTCGGTGGCCCTCAGCAACTTCGGCCATTCGGTCACTCTGGTCTCTGGCAAATCGCAGACGACGGCCACGAGCCCACAACCACGAAGTCATGAACGATCTACATATATACTGATCTAGCCTAGATTTGGGCTGAGTATGATCGACGACTGGCGATTACAAAGCCCATTGGGCACCGACCGGCGACGACGAAGTCTCAAGAGTGACGACCTCGCCTCAGGACCACTGATGGCGACGAAGTCTCTTTCTGTGTCTTCACTCCACTGGCAGCCGCGAATCGTATGAGACGAATCCATCATCCACGATCTATTCTTGTGGAAGGAGATGGCGACTCAGGCACTCGCGACTAGCATTTTCGGCGATTCTGGTCTTCTTCATTCCACCGGCAGCCAAGAACTTACCGCCCATGACGACGACGCCGTACTAGTCAACTGCCTGAGCCTTGAGGTGTGCATTTTGATCAATTTTTTTCCATTTGAGCATTGATTGATGATTTTCGGTTGTTAATTATGCATTTGAGAATTGAGAATATTAGTTGATAATTTTAGGTTGTTAATTGATGATTTTAGGTTGTTAATTGTGCATTTCAGATTATTAAATTGAGCATTTGAGAATTGAGATTGTTGATTGAGGATGTGACCTAATTGGATTAAGACACCGGATATGTGACCTAATTGGATTGTTGATTGAGATATGGATTATGGATTGAGATATCGGATATGTGTCCTAATTGGATTGTGGATTGAGATATCGAATATGTGACCTAATTGGATTGTTGATTGAGATATGGATTGTTAATTGAGATATCAAATATGTGACCTAATTGGATTCTTGATTGAGATATGGATTGTTGAGCCTATATATGTCCCCTAATTGTATTGAGATTGTCTATTGAACCAATCAATTATGTTTGTTAGTGTAGTATAGGACTTAATTGGATTGTTGGATTGATACTGAAAATATGTTCGTAGGTTTGTTAGTGTTTTGGGGTGAATTCTAGATACTAGTATAGATTCAACTCCTAATTTTGTTAGGTTGACATACTGTATCTCTATTTAAACCAATCAATTTTAGTTGCTTATGAATAATATTGTATTATAAGTTGTGTTCTAATGATTCGATTATTCCATTTAGGTTAAAGCAACAGACTTTTCAGGTAAATAGCTTAGCTTCGGATCCAGGTAAGGGTTTATATCTGAACCCTAGGTAAGGATTTTTGTCTGAACCTTTATTTCGATAACTCGTACTCGTAAGTACTGCTTTGATTTACTTATGACTAATGCCAGACACTGAATTAGGTATTGATATCGGCATGTTATTGCCCAGAAAATCCCAATATTGAACCTAAATCGATTATTTAGAAATCTTATTGATGCTCGCCAGTTATTGCATGTTGGGCATATCCCATAATTGTTTCTATTCGTTCTACTGAACTGTTGTGCCTATATTCGATAACCATTTGTAATCGTTCTTGTTGTTTGTTGTGGTTACTCTAGAATTTCGAGTGATGACTTATTTCAGTATGTTTATTGTTATGGAAACCCAAATTGATTTCAGTTATTTGAGCTTATGTTAATGCTCATTGATATTGTTGATTTTGTGTTGACCTAGGAAACCGTACTGTGAGGAGGCGTTATAAGGCAGGGTTGAATCCTGCATGGAACGCAGGCTAGTAGTGGGACTAGCAATTATATATTGGTACATCATGCATGTGTACACCATACTGGCTTTGCCAGAGTGGCATCGCAACCTCCCATGATCAACATCTTTGATTTTATTGACATTTTATCTTACTGTGACTGTTACGAAATTGGCTGGAAAGGATTGTCTCAAACCATCATTGTATTTTGGAATAATGGCTTTGAAAATGATCTTTTATTAATCGTTTTGGAACCCGTCGTGATTGTTATTGTTTATTTTGGTATCCATTTATGATGAATTTTGATCATTTTAGAAATCATTTAGTTTTTTATCGTTTGAATTATTTTGGAAATTGTCGTTGGTTGGATTCTTTGGAATCGTTTTGTAATTCTTTTGGTAATCCTTGTGCGACCTTATTGAGCTCTCAACAGCTCACTTCCTCCCTTCTGGAGGTGATGATCAGTTGTAGCATGCTCGGGAATGGGGATTAGAGTCTGTGTGAGATTTCAGTGAGCCCACCACTACTGTGTAGTGAGACCCCTGCGCGGGTCGGTAAGCGGTACTATCAACTTGTCTTATAAGGACTGAGTTTGTAAAGAACCTAGGTTTAACAGTTTAAGTCCAAGCAGTTTTGGTAATCTTGTATTTGAAGAGCTTGAGTTGATATCAGATTAAATGCTTTGAAGTGTGTGTTAGGGAACAGGATTTGGCACTGAACTGGTAGGTTAACGTTCCGGGAGTTCGGGGCGATGGAGATCCGAATTTTTGGGGCGTTACACCAATACACAGTTAATTGTAGTCGCATCCTTCTCTATCAAGGCATAAGTTCGAGCCCGACTAGTTACTGCCTGATTAGTTCCAGGCAACCGATTTTGCTATCCCCTACTGTAATATCCTTGTTGTTGTTAAAAAATTAATTAATTAATTAAAAAAATCTAGTCTGATTTTGTGGCTGCCAAAGGCAACCACAAACAAGAGGGAATGACACCTCATGTTTCCAAGAGGTGGAGTGTGTGCATGTAGAGTCAAGTGGAGGGTGAGGTGGCATGAGAGAGGGCTTACCCTGGACAGCTGTTTGAGAGAGCATTATGGAAACTACAGAAGGAATCTCACGATTCTTTCAACTGGGAAGTCATAGAGAAAGGGGAGAGGAAGAAAACCCAAGAAACAAAGTTCGATTTGGTGAACAATTGAAGAAGTAATGGACCACCAAAGTCAGGACAAAATCAGCCCGCAGTGTGCGAGGTAGCTGATTGATGGGGAATTTGAGGAACATCCAAGAATAATTTCGTGAAAGTTCAAACAGAGAAGTTATAGAAGGGAGAGAAAGGAAGAGATTTCCATAAAAATAAGGTATTTTCATCGAGAATCGAAGAAGTTATGGGTCTTCAAAGTGAGGTAAAAACCAGCTTTGTGTGTGTGTTCTTGGTGTTTTGATGTGTTCTTGATGGAAATTAGGGCTGAAATGATTATGTTGTGATATAATTCCATGTTAAATAAAGTTATGGAGTTAGGTATGTGGAAACAAAGTGAAATAAAAGTGGTTTAAAAGGGATTTGAAGTGGAATTAAATAGCTAATGTTATATGTTAGCATAATATGCACGTATAAGTGAAGAACGGGAAATATTTATGGGCATGCAAACCTGAAGAATGCAGCTTGAAGTGTGGGAAGTGATGAAAATGTGTAAATTTGATTCAAGAGTGATGACTAGTTACTGTAAATGTCGCTAAAAGTCTTATTCTCTAATTAATTTCAAACTTTATTTTTGAAATATGGCTTTAAGCTAGGATTTGGCCAAACACAAAAGAAAAACTCCTATTCTTTTTAAAAGATCTACATACTGTAAAATTTTGGGATTTTTCTGAGTTTTCAAACGATGTTAAATGTATTTATCCTTAAAATAGGTTCAAATTTTAAAAAATACAAAATAAATGTATTTTAATCTGAAACTTTTACTGAGACTTTATGCAGCTGAGATACTTAATTGTATAAACTTTCATGACATTTGGAGGTTGATTGGTATTTTTGACATAATTGGTTCCCTAACGCTCGGATTGGTTATCCGGAGGGGATTTCGGAGCAAAAATTTCACCAAATGACTTTTCAGTATAAAAATCAGTTTAAATTATTTTTAAAAAGGTCTTTTGAGATAATTGAGAGTGTTTATTGGTGCAGAAGTAGGCAAGGGGTGTTTAGGTAATTTTACCAATGGCCAGGGGTGTTTTGGTAATTTTTCACACCCAGTGACGAATCTTGCGGAAACTCATGGTTAAGCAGTAAGAAGTATGAGTAATGAGGAAATTGAGTTTAGATAGGCACAAGAAGGGAGGTAGTGTGGTTGATGCAACTTATGGGTTAGGGCAAATCCGGTTAACGGATTAGCCGTAATAAGTTGGAAACATATAAGCGGTAAGGGAGGGGGAAGGTAAGGTTAGGTGTGTTTTTGTATTCTAGGGTTGTCTAACAAGAAAGATTTTATTTGATAGGTGATTCCGTTGCTGAGAAAATTTGGAAGCAAGGAGTACATCGGCTATAAAGTCACATAAGTAAGGATAGTGCGATTCCTTTATGGTATCCATTGTCTTTCTTGGCATACCATGTTAATGATGCTTATGTTGAACTCCTATATTTATGTTTGAACACCGGTTGATCTTATGATCTGGTACTTTTTGTTGATTTGTGTTGTTGAGGACTTAAGGTAGAATGAATTTCCTTAGTCTGCCCGATGATGAGCCTGAAAGCGTTGTTGAGGACTTATAATCAAAAACACTCTCTAAGTCTACTCCTTTGATGAAAACCGTCCCCTAATCTGGACAAGACTGAGATGAACACCCCGTATGAAGGGGCATCATTAAGTGGAGGGCCAATGAAGTGATGTAACTGGCGGTCAGTGAAAAAGAAAGTAACTGACAAAAAAAAAGTATGAAGCACGCTAGAGTCTGTCGTGTTGTGTCGAGTCAAGCATGCATTGCATTTGATTTTATTTGATGTTGCTGAATTTATTGTCTTGTTATTCTCATGATGTTGAATTGCTTTAGTATTTTCTTTTGCATTGCACTTGCATGGTCCATGAGTCTGTCCAAGTGGAAATGACGATGTTCTGTTGGGCTTGAGCCGCTCAGTATGAACAAAGGTGATGCAGCAAGATGGTTGCAAATATTCGTTCATGGCATCCTTAAATCCATTGCATCCGTTAAAAATTCATGATCGATTCTCCTATAATTTCGAAAGGGTTGTATGTTGTAATCCTCATATTATCCTTACTGGGCGACTTGCGCTCATTCCTTATCTTATGTGTTTTTCTGGTACTAGGTTTGAACAAGGAGAGACCTCCGGTAAAGGTAAAGAGAAATTATGCTGAGGTCCTGTGAGGAAATATATATATCGCCACGATGATGTAAAATTTGGTGTAAATATTAAGTTGTGTTATGCTATGCAGTTTCCACTGCAATACAATGTGTACTATCAAGGAAATTTTTTGTAAGGACGTGTTGTGACGTTCCTTTATGATCTTAAGGTTGTAGTTGCTATGTGTTGTATTTAAGGTTGTGACGTTGACATGATTGACATCTCAGCTCTAGTGACGTCATTTGGGCTGGGGGTGTCACACCTACCCTGAGTAAGTTGGGGCGTGAGCAGCTGAGGGAAATCCCAGATCCTCTGTCCCTGCTCCTGGCAGTTAAAGCATGCACTACTCTTTCAATGGCAAACACCGATATGGTTCTTCCCACAATTTTTGCAAGCTACTGCTAGCTTCTGAGTATTTTAAACTGGTTACTTACTAGCCAAGTTGTCGTTCCTCCTCTTAGACTGCTGAACCACATCCTTGCCCTTTGAGCCACTCTCTTCTCTTCCTCTTTTCTTCCTCTGCTCCCAATAGTTCTTACAACTAGCCTCAACATTTTTTTTCCACCATGTAAGCCTTGTCCAGGACTTGGCCATACGTGTAAAGTCACAACTGTCAAGAACTCTTGAATGCCATACTTTAGTCTATTCGTAAAGTGTGGTGCATGTCTCTCCTCATTATCTATAACATGTGTTGCAAACCTCGACAACCTGGAAAATCTAGCATCATAGTCCTTGAAAGTTTCATCCTCTCCTTGTTCCAGATTAATAAATTCCTCCACCATACCTTCTTTCATGCTCCTGGGAAACTATTTGTCAAGAAATACCTTCTGGAAACAATCCCAAGTTAAAATCTGCTCCTCCTCAATAGTCAAAGTTCTCTCAACCATTTTCTATCACTGGTCAGCCTCATTTTCTATCTGGTACATCGGGAGGTCCACTTTTTGACGATCGGTGATGTTCATAAGCTTAAACATATTCTCTAACTTGCTCAACCAAGCCTCTGTATCCTCTGGCTTGTCAGCACCGACAAATGTGAGGCAGTAGTATCAGCAGTGAATGGGGCTGGAGGGGCGTTTGCTCTTGGGTTGCCCTCGACAAGATCATTTCCAATGGCAACATTACCCATGTGATCCCCTCTACTACCACCTCTAGCTGGACACGGCGGTATAATTCCTAAGGTAGCGAACAAGTTATAAGATCGCAACAATAATATAAACTCTTCAAACAAAGGTTTCTAATTTATATTTCAAACATCATAGAGTTCATCTTATGTCATTGACAGCTTAAGTCTAAATGTCTACAGAATCTTAAACCTATACTCTGATACCAAATATGTCACACCCCCAACCTAGAGGCAGACCTTCACAATACTAATTCAAAATATTCCTGCTTACAAGGAATTTTAATACCCAAAGAATTTTACTAAGAATATAACCTCAAAGAGAAAATAAGAGCTCTAAATCATATCCCAAATCAAAAGCATTCGCATTCATCAACAAAGTCTAATATTTGCAGCGAAAACCTGATAAAAATATTTACTTCCCAAACATTGGGGCTCCCAAAAGCTATTTAATCAAACAATTACAAAGTTCTTATTCTCACGTCACTAAGGAGAGTCTAACACTAAAGAACAACTCCAAGCTCATGCATAAAGCTAACTCCTCGAGCGTTGTCTCAACTTAATTACCTGAAATGGGAGGAGAATTGGGGGTGAGCACAAAGCTCAGCAAAGATCATGCGCGCACACTCACGGAGTACAACGCGGGTACTCAATAAAGTATAGCTGAGTCAGAATAAAACATATGGGAAAAAAAGTGCAAAGACGATAGATAATCTTAGCCCGACAAATAATTGCATATTGGGATATTAACACATCGAAGTGCAAATCAAAGTCAAAAGGTCATATTCGAATAATTGAACTAATCAAATACGATAAGCACGTTAACCTAAGCATGTGAAGGTTCTAAATTCAAAATTTGTAGACCAGTAGTAATTGTCATATCATGTCATGACATCGCGTTTAATCTAGGCACGTGTACGTTCTAAATACTAGTTCAATTCAAATGGAGTCTAGTGGATATCAAAGTATCTATGAGCCACAAAAGTATCAAAACATTGCATTTCAAATGGGATAGCTTAACAATTTCAGAAAATGCTCGTTATTAAACTCAAATTGAAGAGGACAATAATGAATTTAATAGAAGTTGAATTGCTTGAATCGTAGTTTGTATGGCCCAAAATTATAAAATAACAAAAAGATCAACAAAAGTGTGCACACCATTCAAATGGTGACACATGGCACATTATTGTTTACATTCCCACCCCCAAGTTGGGCTTAAAAATGGTCCTTGTTCAGAAGGAAAATCCTAGTATCTGAAAGCAAGAAGAAAACGAGATGGGCAACTGTAGCCGTGCAGAAAAAAGGGAAGCGAGGAGAGGGGGGGGGGGGGACAGTTGCACTGGTACAGCCACATTAAAGAAAAACATAAGGCAATCAGTGGTGTGAACCGGCAAACGTGCAATGACAAACACGCAATGGCAAACATCACAGTAATCGAAGCATGAAAATTTTAAAATTGATATACCAACTCGATACAAAAATACCACTTTAAAGCAAATAAATGATAATTTTAGCATCGATTCAGAACCAAAGTAACAAAATGAATCGATAGAATAACGATAACGAGGCGGATTCATACATGAAACCCTTACCTCAATTTACGTAATAATCTTCACCAAGTTGTGTAAGCTTCCTAAAATTTTAAAACCTAAATAGTTAATCAATCACCTTACATTAAAATCTTCATAAGCACAATCCTATGATTATTCATCCTTATAATCAAAGTGGGTTTAAGGTCACTTACCAATTGTGAGTAAAAAATTACAATCCTCCAAAATCCTAGGTTTCTCTTTCTTCAATCTCTCAATAAGCCAAAACTGAAAATATCGATAAAACAGAATTGATTAGCTCTTAAATCTTTAAGCTTGGTAAATAACCAATAGACCCGTAAAGATATATTACTTATTCAAAAGTATCCCAGAAATAACTAAATTTACGAAAGTAACCTAAAACATAACACCAACCTAATTACAAATTACTCTAGACCTTATATCTCTAACGACCAAGTCCATGGCCCCACCACAGGGCAATGTCTCCCTCAAAATGGCTAGCCAATAACTTATATACTTATAAGTTCCTTGACACCATCCTACGGCCGATGTGCGATATCACAACCTTCCTCGCTAAGTCTCGATCAACAAATAGCCCAAAATCTTTCTCCCTAACTAATGTGAGATACACCCGGCTCACCCCTTTGTTGCCTCATCTATCCTCTTGATGTGGGAGATACTCGGGCTTACCTTCGTTTCCCTCAACTATCGGCAACCCAAC
Source organism: Escallonia rubra (assembly GCA_033065855.1). Taxonomy (NCBI): domain Eukaryota; kingdom Viridiplantae; phylum Streptophyta; class Magnoliopsida; order Escalloniales; family Escalloniaceae; genus Escallonia; species Escallonia rubra. Next base: position 109,020 of record JAVXUO010002318.1, read on the forward strand.
TGGATAGCCCAGCCTGAGCTTTCGAGTGTTAGCTCTGATACCATCTGTAAGGACCCGTTCACGGCACCATCACAGGGTAATGCCTCCCTCAAAAAGGCTAGCCAAGTAGGTACTTATGAATTCATAAGCAGGGTCTTATAAGGTCAATCATCAAAAATCCGATGTGGGATATTACAATATTCCCTCCTTATACCTTGGCCTCCTCGCTAAGGTTACATCACACATAACCCATAATCTTCCTTTCTAACCAATGTGAGCTATACCCGGCTCACTGTTCGTTGCCCCAACCATCCTCTTGATATGGGATGTACTTGGGCTTGCCTTCATTTCCCCCAACCATTGGCACCCCAACTAGAAAGTCCAGCCCGAGCTTTCGAGAGTTGGTTCTGATACCATTTATAACGACCCGATCCACGACCCCACCACAGGTCAATGCGTCCCTCAAAAGGGCTAGTCGAGTAGGTACTTTTGAGTTCCTTGACAGGGTCTTATGAGGCTAATTGCAAACTATCCCACAACCGATGTGGGATATCACAATCTCCCCACCTTATGCCTTAGCTTCCTCGCTAAGGCTCGATCACACATAACCCAGAATCTTTCTCTGTAGCCAATGTGAGACGTACCCAACTCATCCTTCGTTGCCCCATCCATCTTCTTGATGTGAGATATACCCGGGTTTGCCTTCGATTTCCCAACCATCAGAAACCCGACTGGATAGCCCAACCTGAGTTTTTTAGAGTTGGCTTTGATACTATCTATAAAGACCCAGTCCACGGCCCCAGCGCAGGGACATGTCTCCCTCAAAAGGGCTAGCCAAGTAGGTATTTTTAAGTTCATTGGCAGGGTCTTATAAGGTCAATCACAAATTATCTCACAGCCGATTTGCGATATTACACACTCTGTATCCATCAAACTTGCTGCCAGTTAACGGCTTAGCTCGGCTCCCTTTCACTGCCGCAACACTATCAAGCCTGCTAACCACCTCCGCTGAACCCTTAGCCCATGCTTAACCCAAATCCTCGCCACTACCATCACTAACCACTGTCTTGCCGCTGCCACCATCCGTGTGTAACCCGTGGGTAATCACAACAGCCCTTCTTTCTAACTCAACCACGACACCACTTTATCAGCATCCCATGGGCTAATCACCACCGTCAATAGCACCAGTTCAACCATGGCACCACCCCATCACCACCAACCACCAGTGGCTATACACCACCGTCATTCCCGATGCATCACATTGCGAAGTGCACACACTATCAAAATTACCATCCAACGTAACACAACCATCATCCGTTGTCTATTGAACCACAAACCACACATATCATCACGCCTCGCATCATCGTGACATCACCATCACCCACGGTCCGTCCCTTCGATTAGAGGTGAAATGCATATAGAGTTCAATACGCAAATAGTCCAAAAAAAGGAAACTATGAAGTCAAACGCGCCAGTATTTTATTTTTTTGGTTAATAAACGCGCCAGTATTGATTGATGTTAGTCACGAACTGGGAGGGACTGTAATATCCTCAGCTGTATGCCTATCTCCGGCGTCCAATGAGCTACCAAACCACCACCACCACCACCTCCGACCCACCACCTCCTGCCACCTCCCCTTCACCACCACCACCACCGCCCCTCCTCATCCCAAACCTCCCCGACGACGTCGCAATCCAATGCATCGCCAGGATCCCCCGGTTCTACCACCCCACCCTCTCCCTCACCTCCAGGTCCTGGCGGTCGACCGTACGCTCCCCTCACCTCTTCACCACCCGATCCCTCCTCCGCTCAACCCAGCACTTCCTCTACATCAGCGTCCGCATCAACTCCTCATTCACCTGGCACCTACTGGATCCAAACCCTCCAAACCCTCAAAAAAGAATTCTCGCCCCTCTTCCTCCCTTTCCAGCGCAGCCCATCGGCTCCGCATTCGTCGCGCTGGGCCCCAAAATCTACGTCATTGGCGGATCCATCAACGATGTCCCCTCAAACAATATCTGGGTTTTTGATTGCCGGATAAATAGATGGGAAATTGGGCCTAAAATGAGGGTAGGGAGGGAATTTGCCGCGGCCGGGGTGGTCGGTGGGAAAATATATGTGTTAGGTGGGTGTGTGGTGGACAATTGGGCCCGGTCAATGAACTGGGCCGAGGTTTTTGATCCGGTGAGTGGGTCGTGGGCCGCGGTGGCGAGCCCTATTGAGGTTAGGGACAAATGGATGCACGCCAGTGCTGTTGTGGGTGGGAGAGTTTACGCGATGGCAGACCGGGGTGGGGTTATTTATGATGCGTTGGCGGGGGAGTGGGGGAGTGTGTCGAAGAGGCTCGATTTGGGGTGGAGGGGGCGGGCAGCGGTGGTGGGGGGAGTGTTGTATTGCTATGATTATTTGGGAAAGATTAGGGGGTTTGATGTGGAGGAGAATGTGTGGAAGGATCTGAAAGGGGTGGACGAGGGTTTACCCAAGTTTTTGTGTGGGGCGACGATGGCGGCCTTGGATGGGAGGCTGTGTGTGGTGTGGGAGTAAAGGGAGTGGGAAGGAGGTGGATATCATGTGCGCGGAGATTGAGGTTTGGAAGGATGAGGGTGGAGGTTTATGTGGTTCGATTGTGTGGTCTGATCGCATTCTTGTGGTTCCAAGTGGGGCATCGATTGTGCATTGCTTGGCAGTTTCATTGTGACATTTGGTAGCTTACTGGAGTAAGTTATTGCATAATTTTTCTGTCACACATTTCTAGCTTTATACCTGTCAGTTGATATCTTGCTGGACTGTATTGATATTTGGTTATAGAAAAGTTGTATACGACCCAATGTAACATTGTAAGTTGAAACTTGATAAAACTTGTCATGTAGATGTTCAGTTATAGAGAGCTTTTTACCTGTCAATTAGTATCTTGCTGGACTCTATGGTAAAGAGTAGTTTTAGACGACCCAAGGTAACATTGGTAGAAAGTTCGAGTTATATGGATGTTCAACTTAATGTATTTTGAAGGTTTCTAACAAAAAAATTAGACAGCAGAAACATTTGCATACAGCTGATAGATACTATGGCAATTTCTAAACTATTGAGCGTGTGTTCATTACCGAGAATTTGAGCCTGAACATTTATATAAAGGTATATTTTCTCTACATTTAAAAAGCTTGTTAGATATTTGCCATGGTGTTTTTATGGAAAATTTAAACCTGAAATTTCACCTCATATATTGTTTGTGGCTCAACAAAGAGTCTTTTTTTTTTTTTTTTTAAGCAAATGTTGGATATGTTTCATCTTTTATCTTTAGAGGCAAAAGGATATTGGCTACCTAGAAGCTAGAGTTTTCTCAACTTCAATCGACTAGTTGACCTGCAGACAATAGTAATCACGTCCATCATCAAACAACTAATTTCTTCAAGCTTATTATCGATATCGAATAATTTCGTCATGCGATTCCAGGGGTTTTTGAATTATGATTTTATTATGTGGTAAACTTGCTGGAAAGAACTTGAAATGTGATGAATAGAAGCCATGGTTATACCATCTTCTACTTATACCATACCAATATTAGTGGCTTAGTTTAAGTTCTTTAGTACTCCTATTCAATCAAGATCTTGATCCCCAGATCTATTTGGAGTCAACCTCCAACCACACTTCTAGAAAAAAACATACATGTTGCATAAATATGCAAGAACTTTCTTTGAATGTCTATCCTTGACCTGAGAGACACATCACATGAAGGGTGTAAATGTCAGACCTTCATTTGAATGCTGGTCAAATTGAGTGATAGCATGACTTTGCTTCATTGGGGTCTTTTCTTCTTTGGTTTTATTCTGGCTACTTATCTAAAAACACTAGGTGTCAGTGGGAAACTGGATGAATACGTTGTTAAAGATGGACAGAGTACGTACTGGAAGGATGTGTTTAGGCAACGTCTATTTTGTTGTTTCTTCAAAATGAATCTCCATTGTCACTTTTGCAGGACTAATACCCATTTTGTGTTGTGATGATTACTAGAGAAGGGTGTTGTGAGAGAAGTTGAGGGAGCTTCGGTCTAGATGGATTTATTCCATTGTGCGT